>RCUC01129676.1:0-52144 GCA_003697995.1 Taxidea taxus jeffersonii | reverse complement strand
TTTCTTTCTTTCTTTCTTTCTTTCTTTCTTTCTTTCTTTCTTTCTTTCTCTGTTTATGTGACACTAAGGAGTCATAAATTATTATTTACATTCATTATTCTTTCTGATGAAAATAATAACCTATGACTCCCCTGCAATCAAAATTTGGTCATTGGAAGTTTCTTCAAGTGTCCTATTATAATGTTCTCACTAATATGTTAGAACCACTTTATTTTCTAGCAAAATCTACCCCAGAATCATTTATATCTTGCCTCTGACCTCCTTCTATAAGGTTTTGGATATTTTTTAAGAGAAATGACATTTAGAAACTGAAGCCTGGACACTGGGGTGTGCTCATTTCTGGGGTCCTTTCAGCAAATACACAGAAACTATATTTTATAAAGAGGCTTTATTTGAAGGTGAGCTGAGAATACCTAGGTATGTTCAGAGCATAGTAGACAATGCTTTGTGATATAGTAGGTGTCGGTATCATTTTCCAGATAAAAAATGAAGGTTCAGAGAATGTAAGTTACTTTAGCTTACATAGTTCATAAGTAACCAAGCTGGATTTTGTACCTGTCTGTAATATCAATACTGTCTATAAAGGAGAATTCTATCCTATTTTTGTCCATCCAGAGTTCTTACGTGCTTTGGAATTTTCCACATTGTTTCTCATTTCCCCAAGTTAAGAGTCAGGTTTTACTTTTTCATTCTCCCTTTCAGCTAGGGTGCAGGTACTGCCAATTAGATGAGAGCACTACGACTTTAATTTGATGAGCAGTGTGAATCTTCAGGGACTACACAGAATCCATTTGGATAAAGTGGTGGAGGAGGCATCTTCAAGGGGAGCATTTCTGTCATCCGGTGTCCAGTATCCTGGGTACAAACAATGTCATCTCTCAGTGGCAGAAAGAGTGGGATCTTTGCTAGAGTAATCCTTCAGCATAGCTTGGCCATCATTCCTAGTTGTATTCTTTAAGCCTGAGTATAGTCCTCCTCAAGTTTCAGTGAATTTAAAAATTCCATTTCTGCTTAAACTAGCTACTTTTGTTTACAACTAAAAACCTTGACTGATGTATTATGCCACTTTTCCAAACAGTATACAGTGTCTGGTGAAGATGGGCAGCAGATGTCAGAGTTTGTATTACTCGAGCCAGCTTACATCTCATGATCCAACTGCCCCTACTCTAAGTGGGATTTTGTCCTCATTCTGGTCCCTAGAACCTTACCATCATATTCAAACTTAGATATGATGCTTGACCTTCTTATAATAATACCAAGGGGAGTGAGAGAAGAGGGACAAAGATATACCTACAACAAGGAAGCTGATGCCAGACACCATCTGGAACTCAGTTCAAGAGAGAATAAATGACATACCGAAGGATAAATTAGTCATTCATTTTAAATGTAGAGGTTGCATAATGTGATCTGTTGCTGTGCAAATACTTTGGCAGCAATGAGGATAACGGAGATGCATCTAGTTAGAGTGCTGTTGCAAAGCTCAAGGGAAGAAGAGACCAACTGTAATAAGCTCCCAGCCTGTAGTTCTTCTCTTCTGGATTCAAATGCACCCTTTATAGAACCAAAGGTTTCTGCTACACTGGCCCTCCAATTTCAGACCATTAGTTACCATCAGTATTAGGCATATCCCTATTAGACTGTGCTATAATGATATCTAACTCATGTTGTAGTGGGTGACTTCACAACCTCCTCCTGTGTTGGTGATAGGATCCCATGCTTATCTCAGCCAATTGTTGTGTAGCAGGGCCAGTTTTCATTCATTCAAGAAATACATATTAAAGCCTACAATGTACCATGTGTAGGAAAAGGGTGATAAAACAAGAACAGCCCCTGCCCTCAGAGACAGACAGACAGACAGACACACACACACACATACATATACAGAAAAGAAATTATAATGTAATTTTTCCTGGTAATAAAAACGTAATTTTTCCCTGATAATAAAAATCACATGTTAGACATAAATTCCTAAGTCCCATTATAAACTCACTGAATCTGAATCTCTAGAAGAGATTTTTGAGAGCCTGAGTGCTTAATAAATGTCCCAGTGAGTCTCATCACCAAGGAAGTTTATGTATATTAGGTGAAGTGCAAGTGCTGAGAGCTCCTGGAAAGGGTATTTGACAGCTCCTTCCTTCCTTCTTTCCTTCCTTCCTTCCTTTCTTCTTTCCCTCCTTTATTTATTTATTTAGAAGTATAACTAACATACAATGTTATAATAGTTTCAGGTGTGCAACATATTGATTCAATAATTCTGTACATTACTTGTGTTCACCGTGTAAGTGTAGTCACTATCTGTCACCATACAACATTATTACAGTATTATTAACTATATGCCTCATGCTGTGCTTAATGTTTTTTAAGAGGGAGAGAGTGAGAAAAAGGCAGGAGATGGGCAGAGAGAGAAATATGGGGCTTAATCTTACAACCCAGAGATGATCATGACCTGAGCTGAAATCAAGAGTCAGCTGCCTAACTGACTAAGCTACACAGGTACACTCCAGGTTGTACCTTTCATTGTTGTGACTTATTTATTTTATACCTGAAATTTGTGCCTCTTAATCCCCTTTATCTATTTCTCTTTCTCTCACTCACTACCCTCTGGCAACCACCGTTTTGTTCTCTGTATTTAAGAGTCTATCTTTGGTTTGTATGTTTGCTCATTTTTTTTGTTCTTTAGATTCCACATATAAGTGAACTTACATGGTATTTGTCCTTTCTGACTTATTTCACTTAGCATAATACACTTTTGGTCCATCCATGTTGTCACAAATGGCAAGATCTCATTCTTTTTTTATGGCTAAACAATATTCCATTGTTTATATATACATCTTCTTAGCCATTTATCTGTTGATGGGTACTAGGGTTGCTTTCATATGCTGGCTATTATAAATAATGCTGCTATGTACATAGAGGTGCATTTATCCCTCTGATTTAGTGTTTTTGTATTCTTTGGGTAAATATCCAGTAGTGGGATCACTGGATCATACGGTAGTTCTATTTTTAATTTTTGAAAAATCGCTATACTCTTTTCCACAGGGGCTGCACCAATTTATAGTCCCACCAAGAGTGCATGAGAGTTCCTTTTTCTCCACATTCTCATCAAAATTTATTTCTTGCATTTGACAGTTCTAGATCACAATGGGTTTTTCAGAGAAAATGACAGCTAATCTGAGACCTGGAGGTGAATAAGTATTTGTGATTCAGGTGAAGAGGTAGGGGGAGGATGAAAAGGTTTTTTGAGCCTGTTTCTCTTTTCCAGCCACACCTGAGAGGTCAGAGATTCAACCTGAACGGACTGGATGGGACTCCCTTCATGGCAAACAAGTGGACACTAAGCTACAACAGAAAGGGACAGTATTCTTATTATACCAAGTACATGTGTGCTTAAAACTAATAAATTTCTTAAGTACCTGGGTGGCTCAGTCAGTTAAGCATTTGTCTTTGGCTCTTGTCATGATCTCAGGGTCCTGGGATGGAGCCCTGCATTGTGCTCCCAGCTAAGCAGGGGATTTGCTTCTCCCTCTCTCTTAGCCCCTCCTCATCACTAGTGCTTTCTCTCTCTCTCTCTCTCTCTCTCTCTCTCTCTCTCTCACACACACACACACATAAATAAACAAAATCCTTTTTAAAAATAAAAAAAGCTAATAAATTTCTTTTAAATGGCAGCAGTTACAAATGAAAATCCATGAAGATCCATATGGATTGGGAGGGAGGTAATAATCACTTAATAGTCATGCTGGAATTAGGAGAGGGCTCCTGCTTTTGCATGGAGATACAGATACTTTCCAAAGGAAGCTTTTCCTTCCTGAACTATGGACTTGAGAATTGGGACTGTATCTTTTTCACTGTTTTATTCCTGATGACTTGAAGCTCAATAAATATTAGTTGAATATACAAGTGAATTATAAAGTAAATTGAATATTTGCATTTCTTTATGAAATAATTTGTTGGGCATAGTTTCAGTCTGTTTTCCTGACTTCTCTCCACCAGGTATGTTCACTATATGCTCTGACACCAAGCACTCTCTCTCATGGTATCTTTGTGAGCTGAGAAAACAGTACAGTGTGTATCCTGATACAAGTGTGATGCTCTTCTCAAACAACAAAGGCTGGAAAAAACTTCCATGGATATCTAGATTCTGCCTTTACTTACTGTGAGTCTCTTAGTAAAAGAGACAGGAGTTCCCACACAACCGAGGGCTAATAATTCTGGAAAAGCTGTTAACATTTTTTGTGTACAACAGGAATCTGTGATTTACTCAGGTCCAAACTAAAATCTTTAAAACCCTGAGCCCAGAAAAATATTTGGTGTCCCACCTACATATAAATCAAAATAAAAATAATACCACAATATAAAATAAGTGCCAGGAAGTCCAACAAATTTATGATTTCTTTCTTGTGATAACTACTTCAATGCCTTTTATTGTGGTAAAAATATGTCAGAAAATTCATCATTTTGGCAATTTTTAAATGCACAGTTTGTGACATTAAGTATACTCCTTGTTGTCCAACCATCAACATCATCCATCTCGAGAACTTTTTCGTCTTCCCCAATTAACACTCTGTCCCCATTAAACACAAACTCCCCATTTTCCCTTTCCCACAGCCTTTGGCAACAACCATTTCAATTTCTATCTGTATGATTTCACTACTCTAGGTACTCCGTATCTTCATAAAAGTGGAATCATACAATATACATCCTTCTGTTGACTGGCTTATTTTGCTTAGTGTGATATCTTCAAGGCTCATCCATGTCATTGAATGTGAAAGGAAGAATTTCCCTCCCTTTTAAGGCATAATTGTAGTATATATCACATTTTCTTTGTCCATTCATTCCTTGGTAGACATTTGGGTTGTTTTTAGCTCTGGGCATTATGAATAATGCTGCTGTGAACATTGGTATATAAATATCTGTCCAAGTACCTGCTTTCAATACTTTTGGGTACATACCCAGAGGAAGAATTGCTGGATAATATGGCAATTCTTTGTTTAATTTTTTGAGGTGGTATGGTGATACCATTTTCCATAGTGGCTATACCATTTTACATTCCCACAATTAATGTAAGTTCAAGTTTCTCTAAATCGTTATTAACACTTGTTATTTTCTGTCTTTTTATAATAGCCATCCTAATGGATGTGAAGTGGTATCTCATTTAGTGTGTTTTTGGGTTTTTTATAGACTATTTTTAGAGCAGTTTTAAATTCAAGGCAAAAATGAGCAAAAAGCACAGAAAGTTCACATACGTTTCCTGCTCCCATACATGCAGAGCCTCCCCCACTATTAACATCCCTCCCTAGAGGGTACATTTATTATAATTGATGTACCTACAGTGGCACATCAGTATCACCCAAAGTCCATAGTTTACCTTGGGTTTCACTCTCGGAATTGTATAGTATTTGGGTTTTGACAAGTGTATAATGTCATGTATTCACCATTATGGTACCATATAGAATCATTTCACTGCCCTAAAAATCCTCTGTGAGATATCTCTCCATCTATTTAGGTTTTTTTTTTTTTTGTTTCATTCATCAGTTTTGTAGTTTTCCTCATACAGATCTTGTACATTTATTGCTAGATTTATATCTAAGTATTTCATTTTGGAATGTAACATAATTCTAATTACATGGTACTAACATGTAATTAGAACTACACATGTAAATGGTATTGTGTATGTACATATACATGTATATGTATGTACATGTATGTAAATGCATACATGTAAATGGTATTGTCTTTTTAATTTCAAATTCCACTTGTTCATTAATGATTATAAGGAAGTTATTGACTTTTGTATATTAGTTTTGTAATCTGAAACCTTGCTATAATCCCTTGTTAGTTCCAGAAGATTTTTTTGTTGACTCTTTCAGATTTTCTACATAGATAATCATGTTTTCTGTGAACAAAGACAGTTTTATTTCTTCTTTCCAATTCTGTATACTTTTTATTTTCTTTTCTTATTTTTATTGCGTTAGCAAAAAATTCCAGTATAATGTTTAAAAGAAGTGATGAGAGGGAACATCCTTCCTTCATACCTGATCTTAGTGGGAATGCTCAAGTTTTCTGCCATTAAGAATTATGTTAACTGTAAGTTTTTCATAAGTGTACTTTATCAAGTTGATGAAGTTCCATTTTATATAGTTTACTGAGATGTTTTAAAATGAATGGGTGTTGGATTTTGTTAAATGCTTTTGCGCACCTATTGATAAGACCATATGATTTTTCTTCTTTAACCTGTTGGTATGGTGGGTTGATTGTTATTTGCTTTTTGAATGTTTAATTAGCCTTGCACACCTAGAATAAATCCAGCCTAGTTGTTATATGATTCTTTTTGTACATTATTGAACTTGGTTTGCCAGCATTTTTGAGGATTTTTGATGTATGTTCATGAGACATAGGTTTGTAGTTTTATTGTAATGGCTTTGTTTGATTTTGGTATTAAGGTAATGCCAGCCTCATAAAATAATTTAGAAAGTATTTCTTCTGCTTTTATCCTCTGAAAGAGATTGTATAGAATTGGTATAATTTATTCATTCAATGTTTGGTGGTATCCACCAATGAACCCATCTGTGCCTGGGGATTTCTATTAGAAGGCTATCAATTATTAATTTAATTTCTTTAATAGACACAGGCCTATTCAGATTGTTTATTTCTTCTGTGAGTTTTGGCAGATTGTATCTTCCAAGGAATTTGTCCATTTCATTTGTTATCAAATTTGAGAATATAGAGTTGTTCATAGTATTTTTTATTATATTTTTATGTTCATGGGATCTGTAGTATCTCATTGTGGTTTTGATATTCATTTCCCTAGTAATTAGTGGTTAAGCATCTTTTCATGTGTCTATTGGTCTTTAATGCTTTTAAAAAATAAATCAGATACCTGAGTCTAACCAAGAATTTTCTCCTGCTATTGTGTGATTTAAGCACATATTTAATATTTTGCTTGTTTGCTTGTTCATTTTGTTTTGTTTTGAGTCCTCCAATATTGGTTTAACTTCTAGGGAAGAGAGAGAAATTGATACATTACCATAGGGCAGGTACTTTACCTCCATAGTTCAAGTACTTACCATTTCATTATGATGACCAACCTATTGGTTTTAAATACCTCTTTGAAGATGAATATTTAATAAATTAAAAGCAATGCAAACATCATATTCATAATTCTGCTGTCACACTGAACAAAGAACTGGAGAATGCATCAGCTCAGCCCATCACCAGAGAGAATGTCTTCTTTGGGACTGGCAATGAAAATATTCTGAATCTACACAGTGATTAAGAACAGTTCTTCCTATTAGCCTCAAGTAGTCTTTTCATCACACAAATACCAGAAACTCCATGTGATTCTTCCTTTCAGGGGATATTCAGATTTAATCTGCACCTGTGACCTGTGGTCAAGTCAGCAAGTCCCCTTTTGCCTTAATCTCTCCTCTCCTCACTTCTTCTCCCTCTCTCTCACTCCCTCTCTTGCTCTGTCTCTTCCCCCAACCCCACCCATTCCTATTGCATCACTGTTGTGGGCTATTATTCTCAAAGCTAAAAGGAAATAGATAAAAAGCCCCACCCTGCCACATTTAACTTATTTTATTTGTGTGTGTGTATGTATGTATGTATGTATGTATTTTAGAGAGAGAGAACACAAGAGGGAGAGAGAGGGGCAGAAGCAGAGGAGAAGAGAATTTCAAGCAGACTGCACTGAGCATGGAGCCTGATGCAGGACTTGACCCCATGACCTGAGTGGAAACAGTTAAGAGTTGAATGCTTAACCCCTACTGTGCCACCCAAGTGGCCCTGTGTTATAGTTAGATTCTTTTGTCACAGTCTACATTCACCTTGACCTCCTAAATGATTTTAAAATTTGCATCTGTCAATAGTTATCTATTAATTTTTTTAAGTAAGCTCTAGGCTCAGTGTGGAGCCCAAAGCAGGGCTTGAACTCACAACCCTATGATCAAGACCTGAGCTGAGATCAAGAATCAGGTGTTTAACCAACTCTTGGCACCCAGGCACCTCTAACTTATTTTAAAATTATTGTGCTCGGAAGAGAATAATGGAGAAACTTTTCTTGCCATATTGATTCTGGGTTTCAGAGAACTATTTTTCCCCCGTGGAACTATATTTAAATAAGTAGGATTATGCAATAAAAGATACTTCCCATCCCAAATATATGCAAAGTTCAAGGAACATCATCTATGAAATGTCTGCTTTCGCAAAAATTGCATTAAAAGATAAGAATGAGGAAGACAGCTGAATTTTATTTCTCCTCCTGCTTTATCCACATATGGAAGAGCTTCAAGTGTCCCTAGATCCATGTGCAAAAAATAACAATTTCTTTCCTATTTATTCACAAGGCAAAGACCATATACTCTGATAAGGGCTGCACCTCTTGTCACTAGTGTGTCTTTCACTTCCTTCAGAAGCCTCATAACCAAGGAGATGACTATTTTCTAGCATGGTCTTATATCTGAAATATGACCTTACCTAAGGTGATTCTAACTCAGCTCTAAGTCAATGAGTATTTACCTTCTTTGAAACCATGATCTTCATCAATTCAAAATCTTCCAATATCTATAATGATTCGTAAACATCTGCAAAAACATAAAAAAGGATGGGAAGGTTACCCAAAGCTGAACATACAGTTTAGCACAGAGGTTTCTGGAAACTGCTGGCTCCAGATGAGATGATAACAATGTAATTTTCTGTATTTTGTGCAGGGTAACTCTGGTTTCAGAGACAACAAAGACCAATGGGAGATAATCTATACAGGGGTCATAACACCTGTCTCAGTCCATATTCCATTGCTTGGTAGCTATGTGCGCTTGGTCATGTTAACTTCTTTGAATCTTAGTTTCCTCAAATGTGAATTGGAGAAAGCATGGTTAAACGAAATTATTTACACTATAGTGATTATGTTCTAAGTTCCATAGTGCTGCGTGAATGTGAAACAATGGTTGGATTAATATATGTTCATTTCCTCCACTTTTTCCTCACTTCCTGCTTCAGTGTAACTTACTAAGTTATAGAACTGAGAAGACATTTCTACAACAGCCTGTAAGAGTGTGTCATTCCCTACTCTGTTAGTTTGCTCACTGTCTTGTTTTTCTGTTTGATAATAATGAGATTTATGTTAGTACATATGCACGTACTTGCTCTCCTTTATAACACTGGCTCACATGTGTTAAATAAATAGCTAATGTTTATATGTTAGACACAGGCTCATCAAGGGAGAGAGGCATTAGGCATGTCTTTATTAGTGTTCTGTGTTAGCCTAGCTACATTCCTGCCAGTATACCAGTCAAATCATCTGTGTTATTAAGATGCTGAGGTTCACAAAATCATCATTTTCTCTTTGATTGTACTTTCCTTGTACTGTGTAGGCAATGACAACAGGAACAAGGAGTCAGATAATACTCATCATGTTTCTCCAACAGAAGCAGTCAAACGGAGCAGGCCTGTCTTGTAGTACCTTGGTGTTCAGACCAGTCTACCATTTTAGCAGAAAATGGCAGGGCGCAATATTGCCTTTGTGCTCAAATCTAGTGTGCTCTGGCTCTGAACCTTTGACAGTGCATACAATATTCTCAAGGCTCTTGAAAAACCCCCACAAAGAGATGGCTTTTATATATCTTCATTAATAGCTTGATATATATACCTTTCCTGAAAAACCAATGGAAATTCTGAGCCTCCAACTCCTGGCTGAGAAAACCTCCATCCAGTCTGGGATTATCTCTTTGTTAAATGTGACTGAATGCTATCAAACATTCAGAAGCTATGTATGTAAGAGCTTGACCAGATAGTTCAGTACCTATACTGTGTAACTTGTGTATTTGTGTGTGAATGTGTATGAATCATGATCTCTGGGAACTTACTTTGTACAAGAGGAGAAAAATCTTTTTCTCTTTTTCATACTGCTATGGAAGGAGTCCTGCATACAGATTAAATTATATTAGAATAGAAACTGAAATTTCAATATTTCTGATGGTTTTCTAGGCTGCTGAAGGCTACAGATGATAATTCTTTGCTTATTAGAGTCTCCTAATAGTTTCTGGAGGTGCAAAAATAGACTGAAAACATACTGAAGGTTTAATGGGTGTGGAGACAGTTAAATTCCTCTGTTCAAAATATATTGGAAAACTGTGAGCTGGCAGCTGGAATATCTTGGTAGAATATCATGGAGAAATGTAAACCAGAAAAGAAGACAAGTTTGGACTAGGAAATTCTAGCTAGTAAGGAATTCCTTTGGCAGGAAAAAATGCTGACATTTATGACGGTGATGTCTAATGTTAATTTTTAAATTATTGCTTGGAATATGCTATATTATTTCCTTTAAACTTTAGTAAAAACCAGTTTATGCACAAGTCTATGCTAATGGTTCACTAGAAAAATGAAAATCTCTGGGTCATACCAACAAGAGAAGGGATTGTGGGGTTAAAGGAGGGAGAACAAGGAATACAGAAGGTGAGTTTTAGGTCAGAGATCAAAATGCAGTATGATAAATTAGAATCAGAATTAATCAGGAAAAATATCAAGTACCCAAGTATCCTTAAAGCTATGGGGGAGAAAAAGGGGCGTTTGAGCCACTTTATTTGAGTATTAAAGCTAAAAATGACTCTTGAAGGTGAAGAACTTGAGGATACCCAGATAGTTACATCTGAGAGATGCTATGAATACTGAAATACATCCATTCGCAAACACTTTCTGCCTATACACTTTTGCCTCTGAAACAAAATATATGAGGTAAAAATCTGGTCATATCCAACCCTAGCAGGACCTCTGATTTGTGATGTTGTACCCTAGGAAGAGCCAACATACTTCTGAGAGAGCATTTCCAGATCCTCTGGCCTATTCTTCAAATATTTTCTGCTCAGAATCAGATTGTTTAAGGAATGCAATATTCAATGATGTGGTTGCTGTGTTATGTCTCTGTCAGCGGGTCATGTTTCATGTTCTGTAGCAATGGGGCCCACAGAGATAATACTTGAAAACATAGTGGGCATTGGAATAAGACAATTTCAGCTTCCAAAGAATTAACAGTATAGGGGAAGAGAAAGTCAGACACATACTTAATCACAATAAAATGTGATGTTATAATAGAGCTATACACTAGGTACTCTGGGCATACAGAAAAGGAAGTTTTTTCCTTTGCCCAGGGAGGGCATGGGAAGGGAGATTATAGGAAGCATTCATCCACAAGATGTTGTTTGAGCTGTGATTTGAGAGTGTCTACTGAGAAGAAAAGGAAAGGAGCATCCAAGGGTGAAGGAAAAATATATACAAGGATTCAAGATGGGGAAGAACGTGGTATATTTAGAGGACACATAGCCTATATGTGGTTGCTTAGAGGGGAAAATAAGCAGTAATCATATCATAGAGAATTAGTCATGACCAATTAAGAATTTGAACTTTAAAGAAAACCACTTTCATTATACCAAGATGTCCATAGGGGTTGGGGACAATAACGAGGGTCTTGTTTTGAAAGAGGAGAAGGGGGACAGGTCTGCTGCCAGCCTATATAACCCTTCAAAACCTCACCTTGATTTTTTGCCATCTGGCAGCTTGTTGACTTTGACTATAATTCTTTTCTACATCATCAATACCTACTATTTGATGTTTTAAGCTCTACATTTATTTTTATCCATAATTTTTAACCAGATACCATCTGGGTAAAAATATTACTTCAGGCAGAGACAAATAAACAGAATGGCTTGTTCTAGAACATTCTACTCACTCTAGACTACATTCATTCTCACGATCATTTTTTTTAAAACTTATCTTTTTAGAGAAGTCTTAGACCTGCAACAAAATTGAATAGAAGTTATATGTATTTCCCATGTACCTCTACCTCAACACATACATTGCCTTCCCTTTTATAAACCTCCCTCACCAAAAGGGATTTTGTTATAATTGATGAACCTACATTGACATATCACAATAACCCAAATTTCATAGATTACCATAGGGCTCATTCCTAGTGTTGTATGTTCTGTGTGTTTAGACAAATTTATAATTCATGCATCCATCATTATAGTATCATATAGAGTATTTTCACTCCCTTAAAAATCCTCTGTGTTCTGCCTAATCATCCCTCCCACCACTTTCTCTAACCCTAGGCAACCTCTGATCTTTTTTACTGTCTTTACAATTTCACCCTTTCCAGGATGTCATATAATTGGAATCATACAATACATAGCCTTCTCAGATTGATTTCTTTCAATTGGTAATATGCATTTAAAGCTTCTCCATGTCTTTTATGGATTGGTAACTTATGTCTTTCTAGTGCTGGCTAATATTCCATTGTTTAATGGTTCAACATCTGCAAATCAATATGCTACACTGCATGAACAGATGAAGGATAAAAATCATATGATCATCTCAATAGGTGCAGAAAAAGCATGGGCAAAACTAAACATCCTTTCATGGTAAAAACTCTAAGCAAATGGATGTAGAAGGAAACACATCAACATAACAAAGACCACATATGACACTCCCAGAGATAGCATCATATTCAATGATGAAAAACAGAGCTTTCTCTTTGAGATCAAGAATGAGACATGATTACCTATTCTCATTACTTTTATTTAACACAGCACGGAAAGACTTACCCAGAACAATTAGCAACAAAAAGAAGTAAAAGGCATCCAAATCAGAAAAAAAAAAGGAAAACTATGACATTTGTAGATGTCATGATAGTGTATATAGAAAAACTAAAAATATCACTGAAAAACTGTTAGAACTAATAAATGAGTAAAGTTGGAGGATACAAAATCAGTATATAAGAATCAGTTATGTTTCTATATGCTAACAACAAACTACTGTAAAGAGAAAGTGGAAAAACAATACATTTACAATAACATAAAAAAATTAATAAAATGCTCAGAGATAAATTTAACCAAGGAGCTAAAAGATCTTTTCACTGAAAACCATAAAATATTTATAAAAAAACATGAAGAAGACACAAATAAATGAAAAGATATTTTGTGCTTATGGATTGGAAATATTAATATTTTTCAAATTTCCATACAACCCAAAGCAATCTACAGATTCATTGAAATCCCTATGAAAATTCCAATGGCATTTGTCACAGAAATTGATCAAACAACTCTAAAAATCACAAAAGATACTGAATAGCCAAAGCAATCTTGACAAAGAAGAACAAAGCTGGAGGCATCACACTTCCTGATTTAAACCTATGTTATAAAACTATAGTAACCAAAACAGTATGGCATTGGACTAAAACAGACACATGGATCAATGGAACGGAATAGAAAACTCAGAAATAAACCCAAGCATATACAGTCAATTAATTTTGAGAAAGGATGCAATAATGTACAATGAAGAAAGGGTAATAATTTTAATAAATAATTTTGGGAAAAGCCAGATGTAGAAGAATGAAACTGAACCCTACCTTACACTATACACAAAAATAAATTCAAAATAAATTAAAGACTTGAACATCAGAAACCTTTAACCTCCTAGGAGAGAACAAGGGAATAAGATCCTTGACATTGGTTCTGGTTATGATTTTTTGGATTTGACGCCAAAAGCAAAGTCAATAAAGGCAAAAATAAACAAGTGGGGTGACATCAAAGTAAAAGATTTCTGCACAGCAAAGAAAACCAAAAAAATTAAAAAGCAAGCTATACCATGAAAGAAAATATCATTATATTATATGTTTGATATGGGATTAATACAAAATATATAACTGACACACAACTCAAAAGCAAAACAAATCATTCATTTAAAAAGTGGCCAGAGAAACAATAGATATTTTTCCAAAGAATACATTCAAATGGTCAAGGGATGCATAAAAAAAGAGTTCAGCACCACTAATCATCAGGGAAATGCAAATCAAAATCACAATGAGATATAAATTCACACCAGGTAGGATATCTATTACCAAAGTCAAATGCTACTGAGGATGTGAAGAAAGAGGAATGCTTGTACATTATTGGTGGGAATGTAAAATGGTACAGTCATTATGGAAAAGAATATGATGTGTCCTCAGGAATTTAAAAATAGAACTACCAAATGATCCAGCAATCCCATGTCTGGGTATATAGCCAAAGAAAACAAAATCATTATCTTGAAGGGATAGCTATATTCCCATATTCACAATAGCTAAGGTATGGAAACAACCTAAGTGTCTATTGATGGATGAGTGGATAAAGAAAACGTAGTATATTATTCAGCCTTAAAACATAAAGGAGTTCTGCTCTTTATAACAACACAGATGAACCCGAAGGGCATTATGCTAAGTAAAATAAGCCAGACAGAAAAAGACAAATACTGACTATATAGTATCACTTATTTGTGGAATCTGAAAAATAAAGAAAGTCTTGTCAAACTCATGGAAACTGAAATAGTCTTTTACCTCTCCATCTAAACTTTAGAATGAGTTCGTTGATATCAATAAAATTATTTGTTGAGATTTTGATTGGGACAGCATTAAATCTATAGATAAAACTGGGAAGAATAGCATTTTGATGATATTGGGTCTACCTATCCATGGACATGAAATACTCTCCATTTATTTAGTATATTGATTTTATTCATCAGTTTTATAGTTTTCCCATATTATCTTATATGTATTTTGTTAGATTATATCTAAATATTTCTCTGCTTACATATATATACAGACATATGACATATTCCTAAGCATACATAATTGAATATATTACTGCTTTTATTAGTTTGAACAAATTATTACCTGTTAGGTCAACTAAGAATAAGAAAAACAAGTTTTTATTTTACCTTCATTTATTCCTGCTTTGCTGCTCTGCCTTTCTTTACACATAACCAAGTTTCTGACATATATTATCTCCCTTCTCTCTAAAGAACATCTTTTAACATTTCTTATAAGGCAAGTCTACTGGCAACAAATTCCCTCAAATTTTATTTGTCTGAGAAAGTATTTCTCCTTCACTTTTGAAGGATAAATTCACTGGATGCAAAATTCTAGGTTGGTGATTTTTTTTCTCTCAACATGTTCAATATTTCACTCCACTCTCTTGCTTGGTTCTGAGAAGTTGAATGTAATTTTTATCTTTGTTCTGTTGTAGGTAAAGTGTTTTTTCTTCAGCTTCTTTCAGGACTTTTTCTTATCTTTGATTTTCTATAGCTTGAAAGTGATTTGGCTATATGTAGTTTTTCGTCAGTTACCCTGCTTGGTGTTCTCGTTTACCTGGATTCATGGTTTGTTGTTTAACATCAATTTGTGGGAATTCTCAGTCATTATTCTTTCAAATATTTCCTTTGTTCCTTTCTCTCTTTCTTCTCCTGTTATTTCCATTATGCATATGTTACAAATTCATAGTTGTCCCACAGGCCTTGGGTATTCTGTTTTATTTTTCTTTTTTTAGTCTTTGTTCTCCTTGCTTTTAAGTTTTGGAGGTTTCTATTGAGATATCCCCAAACTCAAAGATTCTTCCCTCAGCCATGTCCCATCTACTGATAAGCCCATCAACATTATTCTACATTTCTGTAGCAGCGTCTTTTATCCCAAGCTTTTCTTTTTGGTGCCTTCTTAGGATTTCCATTTTTCTCCTTACCTTGCTCATTTGTTTTGTCATGCCTTCTACTTTATCCATTAGCATCTTTAGCATATTAATTTGAGTTGTTTTCAATTCCTAGTCTGATGATTCCAGCATCCCAGCCATCCAATAAAGATGGTTCTGATGCTTGTTGTCTCTTCAAATTGTATTTTTTGCCTTTGACTTGCCCCATAATTTTATTCCTGACAGCCATGATGTATCAGGCAAAAAAAGTTGCTGTAAATAGTTCTTTATAATGTGGTGTTGAAATGTGAGGAGAGAGAAGTGTTCTATAGTCCTATGATTAGCTCTCAGCCTTTTAGTGACCTATGCCTCTAGACTGTGAACTTCACATATTTTTCATTTTTTTCCCCTTCCATCTCAGTTGTAAAGGAATGGCTAGAGTGGTTTGTAGTGGGCTGAATTTGGGTATTTCCCTTCCCCCCCCAAGTTCTGTTCAAGTTGGCTCTGATAATACCCAGCAGCTTAGGCTCTGGTTAACTAGTTTCTCACGAAAGGAGACTTTTTAACAAAAATAGAATATTGTGGCATATTTCAAATGGTCCCTTTTCCTCTCCCTCTGCAAGAAGCTTAAGGGGATTTTTCACTGATATTTACTGTGGGAACCCATTCAAACTCCCTGGGATAAATCACACAATATTGTGTGGCTCTCCCTATGACTGGGGCCCCATGGAGTTATTTTTAACTCTTAGAGTTGTCCACATTGAATCTTCAGCAATTTATCAATTATAGATCAGGTTTTTATACCCTGGCACTGATACCCACAATGATTTCTGGTATGTCTCTGTCCTGTTAAGCTGTGACTCCCTGTATTTTCTTGTCTTTCTCTTCAATATCAGGAGCAGCATTTTGTCTTGTGTCTTCACATCTCATGGATTTAAGAAGAGTTGTTGACTTTTCAGTCTGTTCAGATTTTTACTTTTTGTTATGATGTAGTGGTGACTTTTAAGATCCATACACATAGAATTGGAAACCACACCATTGTTTTTAGAAAGTTTCAAAAAATAATACAGGCACAGAGTTGGACTACAAAATTGGGGTGAGGTATTATTAGATCCATAATGATCATTGGTATCTGTGTGGTCATCCTGAAATCAATAGTGACATTTCAGAAAACAGAAGAATTGATTATGTGTCAAGATTATTTTAAAGATGAAAATTCATATACAAATACGTTTGGAATATAGAATGCACAAATTTTCTTTTTGGTGCGTGAAGATAAAAAAGACTGACATTTCAAATATTTGTTGAACTTTTTACTTGCAAATTACAGTAAATGAAAGACATAATTCTTATAATAAATATCTTTGGGAGAAATATTTCCAGTAAAGATGAGTAATACTAAATATACTAGTTAGAGGCCGGTTTGGCTGCAAGTAACAAGCACACAAGAAACAGTAGTTAAAACAATATAAAAGTTTATTTTTCTTTATGTAGAATGCCAGAAGAAGAGAGTTCAAAAGAGAGATCCTCAGGGAAACAGGTACCATTACCAAGGTTTTTTCTTGGATGTATCAGGTTGAACCATTACTTCTGCATTCCATCCAGAAGACAGTAAGAGATAAAGAAGAAAGAATAAAAAATGCACATTAGCTTCTTTTAAGGAAAGTTCTTAGATGCTGCCACAATGACACTTCCACATACCTCTCACTGACCAGAATGCAGTTACACAGTCACATGAAAGCAAGGCTGGGAAAGTATTTGTTCTGAGTAGCCATGTTCCCAGACAAAAAACAAAGATTCTGCTACATGGAGAAAGAGGACATTTTGTGTTGGACTATTAACTGCCTTCGTTGCACTATTCTGTGCTTTAGACTATTTGTTTCTGGAACTCCTACCAATTCTGTGAGTTTGCTTGTTTATGTCCCTGTATTGGAAGAAAGGGGGGCAGGAATAGAAAGAATAAAGTCTTCAAAGGAGGATATAGGAATAAGAAAATGGTGTGATTAATGGGTTCTTAATTTGACAGTCTCTCCTTTTTCTCCCCCAAACCTTTCAGCCCAAGAATGCTATTCTATTGGGTTTCATGAAGAGTGCCAAAAGTCTGGGTTTGAGAAGGACTGATACAAGAAAATGTATGAATCTTACAAATAAGCGTTTTGGGATACTCATCACTCTTTTTTTTTTATTTTTTTTTAAGATTTTATTTATTTATTAGTTAGAGAGAGAGCAAGCACAGGCAGACAGAGAGAGAGAGACAGGGAGAGAGGCAGAGGGAGAAGCAGGCTCCCTGCCGAGCAAGGAGCCCGATGTGGGACTCGATCCCAGGACGCTGGGATCATGACCTGAGCCGAAGGCAGCCGCTTAACCAACTGAGCCACCCAGGCGTCCCATGGGATACTCATCACTCTTAAGGAGGGGACAGCATACTAAGGGAATATAAAGGGTTTTATTAAGATCCTGTTCCATCAAGTTACAAAAGGCAAATGGTGACTCAGTCAGTGCTATTGTAGTAGCTGTTAAAAAAAAAAAAAAAAAGAACTCTTTAGGGGCGCTTGGGTGGCACAGTTGTTTGAGCATCTGACTCTTGGTTTTGGCTCAAGTAGTGATCTCAGGTCATGAGATCAAGCTCCACCCTGGGCTCTGTTCAGTGTGGAGTTGGCTTGAGAATCTCTTTCCCTCTCTCTCTGTCCCTCCTGCTCATGCACTCTCCTTCTGTCTCTGTTTACCTTTAAAATAAACAAATAAATCTTATGAAAAAAATCTAAGACTCTTCAGCTCCCTCATTGACCAGTTGCTTCTTTCTCAGGTATTGAGTTCTGAGCCAGCAAAATCTGATGTGAAAGTAAGTTCCAAGTGTCCCTCCACATCAGACTTAAACTCACTAAAACTATATGTGGATAATCAAAAATAATGTAAATTCTATTTCCCAACATGACAGAATGCAAGAAAATTTCACTGGGAGCACAGTCACTAAACCTTTCTGTGTATCATACTCTTTTATGCACGGAGACGGGATCACATTTCAGGCAGGGTGATAAACATTCATATTTCAATGGCTCCATTTTTCCTCTCCTAGAACCTAATCTCTTCAAAAGCACAGTAATATTTAATCTGTTCAATATGCAATGATTTTCAATCTATCAGGAGAAAAGTAATTTTGGTGATATTCTAGAATCTAAAGAATATAAAGCTGGAACCACCTGAAAGTTGAAATCCTGTTTAAGCTAATCTGTAGCATATATATAACTATGATTGAGATCAATCAAATCTAATGAAGTATGAAACACCAATTTTATGTAGAATTATGCCCTTTTTACAAATCAAATTTAGTGACTGTGAGGTTAACTGAATATTATGGCACTGATATTAAGCCAATCCAACTCATAATAGTTCAGCCAACTTTTAAATATTCTAGAAAAGATATTTAAAAACAATATATACCCTTTTCTAAAAGCTTTTGCAATTGGTTGTCCCTTTAGAAAATTAAAATATTAAGCTATAACAAGATTAAGCAAATGCCCTGAGTCAAATTGGAAAAACCTACACAAAATGAGAGTAAAAGATGATACAGCTCTGAAGTGTTTGCAAATAAAAAGAATTGTCTTTTATACAAGAACCATAATCTTTATCAGATTCCGTTCTTAAATTAGACAGAATATATTTAATTACAGACAAAATTCTGTGAAGCAAGCAGTCATTGTAAGTGGAGGAAAGCCCTCATGTGGTTCCTTTGGTAATGTCAGGTCTGACCTGACCTGCCCAGAGATGGCAAAGAGGAACTTTTATTCTTCAGAAGATGCATGGTTGACTTGTAATGCTGGGACAAGAGAATAATTCTTAAAGTAATCTGCACCCAGTCAACATAATTGCCAGAGTTTAGGAAGCAAAGTTGTCATGGCAAACACTGAGGATTTTAAGGGCAGTGAAACTATTTTAAATAATACTATAATGGTAGATATGTGTCATTACACATCTGTCCAAACCCATAGAATTCTCAACACCAAGAAAAAACTCTAATGTAAACTATGGACTTTGGGTGATAGTGATGTACAAAGGTAGGTTCATCAGTTGTAACAAATGTATCCTCTTGTGCAGGATGGTAATAGTGGGAAAGACCGTGCCTGTGGAGTCAACGAGTATATGGACACCTCTGTACCTTTTACACGTTTTTGCTGTGAATCTAAAACTGCTTTAAGAATGAAAGTCTGACTTCTCCAAAGAAGACATACAAATGGCTAACAGACACATGAAAAAATGTTCATCATCATTAGCCATCAGGGAGATTAGAATCAAAACCACATTGAGATACCACTTTATACCAGTTAAAATGGCCAAAATTAACAAGACAGTGAACAACAATTGTTGGAGAGGATGTGGAGAAAGGGAAACTCTCTTATACTTTGGTGGGAATGTGAGTTGGTGCAGCCACTTTGGAAAACAATGTGGAGATTTCTTAAGAAAATAAAAATAGAGCTTCCCTATGACCTTGCAATTGTACTACTGGGTATTTACCCCAAAGGTTCAGATGTAATGAAAAGAAGGGCCACCTGTAACCCAATGTTCATAGAGCAATGGCCACAGTTGCCAAACTGTGGAAAGAACCAAGATGCTCTTCAACGGACAAATGGATAAAGAAGATATGTTCCATATATACAATGGAGTATTATGCCTCCATCAGAAAGGATGGATACCCAACTTTTGTATCAACATGGACGGGACTGGAAGAGATTATGCTGAATAAAGTAAGTGAAGCAGAGAGAGGCAATTATCATATGGTTTCACTTGTGGAGCATAAGGAATAACACAGAAGACATTGGGAGATGGAGAAGAGAAGTGAATTGGGGGAAATTGGAAGGGGAGACAAACCCTGAGAGACTGTGGACTCTGAGAAACAAACTGAGAGTTTGGGAAGGGAGGAGATGGGGGGGTTGGGTGAGCCTGGTGGTGGGTTTTATGGAGGGCACATATTGCATGGAGCACTGGGTGTGGTGCATAAACAATGAATTTTGAAATAGTGAAAATTAAATTAAATTAAAGTAAATTTTAAAAATTAAATAAATAAAATACATACTTTGGTAAAAAAAATGAAAGGCTATTAAAAAAAATAAAGAAGTAAAGGGATATTCCATAGTTACTAAGCATAAGAAAGCTGATGGGGGAAAGGAAGGAAGGAAGCAAGCTGATGGGGAAAGAAAACAAGCTGATAGCAGAAAAAAGTAATCTTCAATATAAAGAGTATTAGCAGAGATAAAGAGAGAGAATTCATAATGATGAAATAGCCAACTCTAAAAAACAAAGACATAACAATCCTAAAGGTATATATATTTAATAATAGACCTCTCAAACATATGATGAAAATACTAACAGAAGTAATGAAGAATATAGACATATCTACAATCATAATCAGATATCTGACTCCACTTTATCAGTAATTGAACATGTAAGTTGACCAAAAAAATTTGTAAGAATGTAGAAGATTCGATAGAAACCTATCAACCAGCATGTCCTCGCTGACATTTACAGAGAATACTATACCAAATCATTATAAAATGTAAATTCTTCCCAATCATTTATGGGATTATCACCAAAACAGACCTCATGCTAAGACATAAATCAGCAAAAGAATAAAAATGGCCCACAAGTACATGAAATGGCACATCAGAGAAATGCAAATAAAATTACAAGATACCACCTTACACCCAACAGAATGATGAAAATAAGGAAAGCTGATAATATCAGATGTTGGTGAGGAAGAAGAGCCACTGAAATGCTTATATGTTGTTGGTGGGAAGCAGTTTGGCAGTCTGTTTTAAAGGTAATCATGACCTTAAAAGAAATAAAAACATTTTTTGCAAAAAAGTTCTGTACAAGAATGTTCATAGTAGATTTTTAGAAATAATTTCCCCAAACTGGAAACTCCATTGACCACCAAAATGAGAATGGATAAGCAAATTATGGTATATTTACTTAGTAGAATACTACTTAGTAACAACAACAAAAATAAATTTCTCATAACCGCAAAGGCATACATGAATCACAAAAACATTACACTGGACAGAAGCCAAACTGGAAGAGAGTATATATTATATTGTATGATCCCATTTATATAAAGTTCTAAATAAATGAAACAAATATAAGATTAGAACAATGGTTGCCTCTTGGAAAAGGGATTGAACTGGAAAGGAGTATAAGGAAACTTTCTGGATTACAGATTATATAGGTATGATGTGATGATTTCAAACATCATTTAATTATATACTTAAAATCTGTTTTTTATTACACGTAAATCATATCTCAATAAAAGGAATATGGTTGAGAGGAAAAGATTTTCTCACTTTACTGGAAAAAAAACATAGCTCTCCATTATCCTGACAAGTTTGACAAAATGCTTAATCCATTTTCAAGTGCTCTCTTTTTCTGCAGAAAGGAAATGAGAACAAATTATCTGATAGGTGCAGTGTTGAGAGGTTATTTGTTGATGCTGATATCAAGTTATGGTTTTGAAGATAAAATGTCCAAAGAAACTGATTTGAAAATTTCATCTCAATTCACATCAAGATACACTTTGAATTTTCAAAAAAAAAAAAACAAAAACGGTGGAGCATAAATATTTCCTATACATGTTGCAGAAATATATATAGCATTATTTCATAAAAGTGCTATTAATTTACAGCTTAATTTCTGCTCCTAACTTCTTATGGCTTTGATTTCTCTCAGGAAACCTATTAAGAAAGGAATTCCAAGTCAAATTCCCCTATCCAGTGGAATGTTAAGAAAATTCTTGTCTTGGCACAGGGCAACCTGTGCTATCTAGAGAAAGAAAGCAGTATTCCTGTTCTCCTCCTTTTGCCTTTAATCTTGTTCTAACACATTCATTCATTCACTTATCCATGCATTCAAGTTCAAGAGGCTTTTACCCAAAGTCCTTTTACTAAATCACACATCAATTAATTCACCAAACATTTTTACCCAACACTAAGGAAAGTAATTATTTCTGAAACATACCATTTCAATCAAATCCCTCTACCCTGGAAAATCTGACAGCCATGTTTTAGAGAATTTGATGACTCTTTTTAAATTCTTTAGAAAGGAGCCTGCCAGATGTATTGCTGTGTTCACATATATCTATGCATGAGTGAATAAAGTAATTAAATGATCTTTAGGTAGTTTGCTAAGCCCTTACAGAGAGACTTTGTTAGAAAACTTGGCATCTTCACCTAGACTACTGATCTTGCTTCCCTATTTGTACTAAAGCATTTGGTTTCTAAAAATTACGCTTAGGAATTAATTTGCCTTATGCCAACTAATGAGTGAGATTTATCTTAATTTGAATAAGCCATAAATGTCCATTCATCAGTTATGATCCTTCTTAAGGCAGGCTGCCAAGAAACACCAGGTGTCTGGGCCAGAGTTTACTTAAATATAGGATGAACCCTTTTCCTATGTTTGAAAGCTATGAATCCTGCATTTGACTTTGGGCCAAATACTTAATGGCTCTCTATGTCTTGGTTTTCTTGTCTGCGAAGTAAAAATGTTGATTGTGTGGGATGTAAGTTTTAGTACTACAATTCTGTGGACATACGATTGATAGCAAAGAGAAGGTTTATTGATACCATTAACACAGTATCTGACTCGAAACTCTATATGAACACATAAAGTTAAAGCCAGACTACAACTCAGTGATGCGTCAGAGTCTGAAGACATACATACTATTAAAGTGATTCAGAAAATGATCCTTATCTTCAAAAAACTTACCATCTAGTTTGGGTCATAATACGAACATGAAATAACAAAAAGAAATGGCAATATATGCTGAAGGGTAAGAATAAACATTACCTAAATTCTAAGGGGCAGGAGAGTGTACTAAGATTCTGACAACTAACAACTACAACTAGCAATGTCATCATGTCCCCTGCATCTCTTTCTTTACAGGACGACTCTGGTATAATGTGAACAACGGAGTCTTAGTAAACAAATAGAATTATGGTGAATAGAAGAATCTAGTATTCAGTGATGATTCAATCTTTAACTTGGTCTATTAAAAGAAAAAGATTCAGAAAATAAGGAAGGATTACATTATGCAACACCAACATTTTCTTTTTTTCCCCCTCAACTTAGTTTTCTTACATTAAAAAAATGGAGACTTACAAACACTGTCTTACTTTGTTGGTTTTGTTCTATAGCTGAGTGAGAAGAGAAGCCATTAAAATATATTTGGTATAATATGTAATATTTATTACCTGTGTGGTTACATGACAGAAGTAGCTGATGGCTTTTACAGAAGGTGCACAATCCTAGTGAAGGAGAATGACTTCATTCTCACCACTGGTGTCTTTTTGGTCAGTATTGGTCATAAAAATGCTGTATTTCTTTTTGCTAATGTAAAACAACATGAAACGTTTTTTTGTTTTCAGTCACTCCAGAACACTCTGTTGTCCAATGTATACTATATTTAGGTGCTCTAAAAGAGCAGCCAATCATGTTTCTTTTTTTAAAATCACATCCTTTGGCCTTTTTACTAGCATGCATATACAGAAATAAATGCTTCTTGCCACTTTTTTTCTTTTTCTTTCTTTCTTTATTTTGGAAGGGGGGTGATGCAGAGGGGGAGGAAGAAAGAGAATCTAAAGCAGGCTCTATGCCCAGCATGGAGCTTAATGCAGGACTTGAACTCATGATCCTGAGATCATGACCTGAGCCAAAATCAAGAATTGTACTTTTAATCAACTGCACCACCCAGGTACTCCTTTGCCACACTTTTAAAAAGTATTTTGTTTGACAATTTTTTTAATTTGTTAAATTTAGAGTGCATGCTAATATGCTTCATATAGATCTTCCTCCATAAAGAAAATCACCAAAAGAAAGCAAAGAAGCCTGAGATTATATTTTTGACTTGTGCTTGGAGTAGATTCTGCCTATATAACATATGCTTTCTGAATCCCTAGTTTCCTATTTAAGATATTTTTCTTTTCAAATATTTAAGATATTTTATTTTTTCTTCTCAAGTTGATTTGAATTACTAGGCTAGTAGTCAGAAGATGAGAGAATGCAAATTGAAAAAAAAAAAGCAAAGGTAACTAAAAAAATAAAACTCACAATGTATTTTGGTTCTCTGGAAAAGCAAGTTCAGAAAATGAAGGCGTCATTTGTCTTATTTTTTTCTTTTTAAAAATTTAGTATCGTGGGGTGCCTTGGTGGCTCAGCTGTTAAGCATCTGCCTTTGGCTCAGGTCATGATCCCGGGGATCTTGGGATTGAGCTCCCCATTGGGCTCCCTGCTTAGCAGAGAGCCTGCTTCTCCCTCTCCCACTCCCCTGCTGTGTTCCCTCTCTCGCTCTGCTTTCTCTGTCAAATGAAAAAACAAAATCTTTTTTAAAATAATGAAATAAAATAAAATAAAATTTGGTATAGTACCCAAAGTCTACCACTATTTTTGATCTTACATTAGTACCTCTAATACAATAGATCCCAAATGCTTTCTTTTAAAATTCAGGCCAGGTTTTTCTGAAATTGAAATGCACATGCAACTCATTTGTAGGATTGAACATACATCTTACGGTACATACTGGCATTAAATTGAAACCTGAACGATGAGAAGTCATTTATGTGGGCAGGAAGCCAAATCATTCCTGGAGTTCTACATGCAGGCAATAATTTATATCGACAGGTAGAAAACATGTTATGTGCTTTTGGTATAATGATGCCGAAGAGCTTGGCAATGACTCATAACTCAGCTATCATTTAAAAATGCTCAAAAACATGAGAGAATGAATGAAAACATGTACTTGTCTAACCAAAGGCAAAGGAGTCCTTGGGGTCTGACAAGGTGAATCATAGAAGAGGACCAAAATAGATAGATGGTAGATAGATAGATAGATAGATAGATAAAAATACAGTATTATGTTTTGAGTTTTACTTCCCTCTTATTTATTATAACCATAAGGGACCAGAAAATACAGTTAATGACATCTGTTTTTCCGACTATTTTCTTATTTATTTAAAATAAATTAAGTGACTTTTTACCCTTCCCATTTTTCATCATTGTGATTGGCCCCATTATTTTCCATGATCTCCTCCCTATTTCCCTATGGAATTGCCAGTTATGAATTTAAAGAATATAAGCCACTTCCCTTAAAATTACTTGTCTCTGTGTTTTCTGAACCAGCTAGTGGGAGCAAGTTAGACAGACTGAATAAAGGAATAAACTCAGTCTGTGGCCCTTCCTATGCCAGAACAGTCAGAATTCCAAAAACAATCCCTACACCATGATGACTGTAAATTTATGGTGAATTCCAGTTTTCTAGGGCCAAACTACTGAATTTCTTCAAATAACAGGGTGTGACCATTACTCTTTTTCCTTGAACTTATCCTGCCCAGAAAGTAATATATATATACATATATATATGTATATATATACTTTTTAACAATTACATATATGTATGTAATTGTTTTTTAAAGAAGAATATATTTCATTCCTCCTTCTAGTTAACCAACAGGAACTGAATCAGAACAGTCAGTGAACCCATCTAGAATAACCACATGTAACAGTGGCTTCACATCTGACAGCTGTTTCCCATCCAAGCACCCTGCAAGGGTACTGCCATTACTCCCAAGTAACTGTGCACATTGAACAGTCATCCTGCCAGGGTTTGGGTTCCAATGGACACTGCAAAGTGAAATCAGGCACATTCCATCTTGTTGACACAACGTGCTTCAGCTGCTGGTGTGGAAAGCTGTTTCTCCTTGAAGCTGGGCTCAGAAATGTCTGGGTTGCAGGGGCAGAGGATCTTGTCATTGTTTTCTTGGCGGTGCTCAGAACAGCTCTCATGTGACTAGAGGAAAGTTTAAATCTTGAATTCTGAAGAGTCTCAAGCAAAAGCATTACAAGTTCCAACAGGTGGTACTGTTCAACTATTCACACAGAGTGCTCCTTTTGTCATGAAAACCTAACCTGTAAGCTCTCTGGGGTAAAATGGTGCATTGTTTTAAAAATGCTAGAGTGGGTCATTCCTTTAACTAGGACAAAGAGTATTTTTGTCAGGTCAGGCATGGGATTGTCATGGAACAAATTTGTTAAACAGTGACTTGTGAATAAGTAAAAACATGAACCACAAATGTTACTGAATTTTCATTGCTGGCTGGGTTTAACTGTCCTCCACGTTTCTACAAATGGGAAAAGTACAAAGAGAAAGTTATTTTCATCACCAGAAATGCACAAAAGGCATAGAACCATATTTACATTCCAGTATTTCTCTCAGGGCCTATACTCTTTCCAAGTACAGACTAGGATCTTGAATATTTGGTGAAGAAATAAATGAAGGGCAGAGTGAATCCTTTTGTGCTAGAATCAGATGCCTTAGACATTAAGTACTCTAGTTACATGGATTATTTCTCTGAAAGTTATGCAAGCCCTCACTTCGTTCATAAATGTAGTATCCCAGGAGATATGACCTAGATAAGACCTTCCTTAACCTCACCTACCAAAAATATTTCACACTGTTTCAGAAACTGACCTCCAAAGCAAGAAACTTACTTGTTTTTGTTTTTTGTTTTTTCAAGTTACCAAGTGGTTAAAAAATGAGATTGAGGTGCGTCTGGGTGCCTCAGTCGTTTTGTGTGTCTGCCTTTGGCTCAGGTCATGATCTCAGGGTCTTGGAACCTGGCCAGGGTCAGGCTTCCTGCTCAGCAGGGTGTCTGCTTCTCTTTCTGCCTGTTCCAGCAGCTCATGCTTGCTCTCTTTCTCAAATAAATAAACAAACAAACAAACAAATAAATAAGTGAAATCTTTAAAAAAAATGAGATTGTTAACATATATAACAGCATTTTAGGTAAACTGACTTAAAGTGACAGGGAAACCTTAACTGCTCTTGCCTTTACATAACCGTACACTTTCTCTTCTTTTCCCCCCTCTTCCTTGAACTCTGGCATTTCAGCTTATGCTGTTCTCATTATTTTCTGTTAACATTTATGATAAGAGCTCTATTTGCATTAGTAATATTCCTTTTTATAAGAAATACTATTTTTAAATTTTATTGTTAGAAGGTAAGATAATTAAAGCAACATACTTACTTCAGTGCCTTTTTAATTGGTATTTCTAAAACTAATTTGCTTTGCAAGACCACTCTACATAGTCACTTTCCAGAGAGCATAATTAACATGCTGGATTTGAACCCTACACAGTAATAAAGTTCATCAACTGGGGCTACAAGAAAAATGGAGTAGAGAGAAGGTTAAAACCCTCTTTGTAAGCCTTCATGTTGGGGCCTACACATAGCTTTTGCTTACATCTGTCCTCTGCTTCATCTGACACCAATGGGTCACCAGGACACCCAAGAAGAAAGTGTACCTTGGAGAAAAGCAAGTAAACAGATTTAATGGCTCTTCTGCTGACCTTTGCATGTTCCACTGAGGGCTATATACACTAAAAATGCCATTTACTCTCCTATGCCAAGTCTCTCGAAACATATTGTCTAGTTACCTATACCTAAGACTGGTGAGGAGTTGTGAGGGTAGAGGAAGACACTGGGTCCATCTTTTTTTTTTTAATATTTTTTATTATGCTATGTTAACCACCATACAATACATCATTAGTTTTTGATGTAGTGTTCCATGATTCATTGTTTGCGTGTAACACCCAGTGCTCCATGCAATCCATACCCTCCTACCCATCACTGGGCTCACCTATCCCCTCAACCCCTCCCCCTAAAATTCTCAGTTTGATTCCTCGAATCCATAGTCTCTCATTCGTCTCCCCATGATTTCCCCCCCCCCTTCGTTTTCCCTTTCCTTCTCCTAATGTCCTCCATGTTATTCCTTGTGTTCCAGGAATAAGTGAAACCATATGATAATTGTCTTTCTCTGCTTGACCTATTTCATTTAGCATAATCTCCAGTTCCAACCATATTGATGCAGATGTTGGGTATTCATCCTTTCTGCTGACTGAGTGATATTCCACTGTGTATATAGAAACATCTTTATCCATTCATCTGTTGAGGGTCATATCAGCTCTTTCCACAGTTTGGCTATTGTAGATATTGCTTCTATGAATATTTGGGTGCATATTGTCTTTCTTTTTACTACATCTGTATCTTTAGGGTAAATACCCAGTAGTGCAATTGCTGGGTCAAAAGGTAGCTCTATTTTTAATTTCTCTGAGGCACTTCCACACTGTTTTCCAAAGTGGCTGTCCCAACTTGCATTCCCACCAACAATGTAAGAGGGTTCCCCTTTCTCCACAACCTCTCCAACATTTGTTATTTCTTGTCTTGTCAATTTTTGCCATTCTAACTAGTGTAAGGTGAGTCCATCTTTAAGACACTGTCAGCAGTCAAGATGAGGAGATAAGAGTAATGAACAAGAGAGTAGAGAAACCAGTTTCAAAGAATATATAATAAAGTGTGATCCAATGGTGCAATTAGAGTAATCTAAATAATTTGTTGGGTCCAATGCAAAATGAAAATGAAGGGTCTCTTGTTCAAAAATTAAGAATTCCAAGATGGCTACAGAAGAGCATTAAATCAAGTCACTCAGTGGTGTTCAACTAGTGAATGAATTGGTCTGGAAGACCCAAGAATCCTTCACTCACTTGTCTAGGGCCTTGGCGGGATGGTTGGAAAACTGGACTCAGCTGGCTCTGTAATCTAGAGTGCCTACTCATGGCACCTCCAGGGTGGCAACCCCAGGGTAGATGATCTTCTACGTGGTTGCTCATGGCTCTAAGAGTGAGGAAACTGCATGGCCTTTCTTTAGCAATGGGACAATTTGGAAGAATGGCAATAAAATCTCAATGAAGCACTGTTTCATTTAAGATGCATCTTGAATGCGAGCTGTTAAAAAAAAAGAGTACTTTGGATTAATAAAGTACCACTTTGGAAAGAATGCAAGAGCTAAAACACTGCTAAGGATGGCAAATGGCAAATCTATGCTTTGGCCTAAATAACTATCTTATCTTTCTTTGGGTTTTCTGGACCCTGGGCAATCAGATACCAATGAGGCACAGACCTACTTTTACAGAGAACATGGTTGGCAATGAAGTAGACTCTTGAACACTAACTTAATACTATGTGATGGATGTAGATGAGTGCATCTACATTGCACAGTGGGACAATGTGGGGACATCGCACAGTGGTTGGGGTCAAACTCCTGCGTCCATATCACAGTTCTGCCACTCACTCATTGTGTGAGCCTGGGGAACACATATAGCCTCTCCATGCCTCATGTTCCTCATAAGTACAACAGGCAGAAGAGTAACACCTGTTCTTACAGTTTTGTAAGAATTAATTACTTACCTCTTAGAACAGTCCTTGGCACATAGAAAGTGCTTGATAACTGTGAGCTATTATTGCTAATACTATTATTACAGGCACAAAGCTGGAAGCGCAATACATCCTCCTGAGTAGAGGAAAAGAAGCAAAATCGGGGGAGGTAACAAATCAACTGAGTCTCAAAGGTTGATTAGAAGTTTGCCACATGGGGATGCCTCAGTGGCTCAGTCAGTTAAGTGTCTGCCTTCAGCTCAGGTCATGATCCCAGGGTCCTGGGATCAAGTCCAACATCCGGCTCCCTGCTCAGCAGGGAGTCTGCTTCTCCCTCTGCTTACCACTCCCCCTACTTGTGCTCTCTCTCTGAAAAAATAAATAAAATCTTAAAAAAAAAAAAAAGAAGTTTGCCACATGGACAAGATCTCCTTTAGGAACAAGGAAGGACACTGTTATAACTGGAACTTTACAGACCTAATTTCTTCAAAGGAGCTTCATAAGTGACATATGAACATGTTGATATAATTTGTATATGTTATACAAAAAACTTCAAATTGACTCCAAAGTAAAAAAATCTTAGAGAAAATACTTTATTACCTTTTATGAGTTGTGGCTTTATGGTATGCAAAAAGTGGAGCCTTTTAAAAGTTGACAACCAGGGACGCCTGGGTGGCTCAGTTGGTTAAGCAGCTGCCTTCGGCTCAGGTCATGATCCCGGCGTCCTGGGATCGAGTCCCACATCGCGCTCCTTGCTTAGCAGGGAGCCTGCTTCTCCCTCTACCTCTGCCTGCCACTCTGTCTGCCTGAGCTTGTGCGCTCTCTTTCTCTCTCTCTCTCTCTAATAAATAAATAAATAAAATCTTTAAGAAAAAAAGTTGACAACCATGTGTTTGTCATCTCTATATTCACTTATATTTGTTGAATAAAAGCAATGTGAACTTCATATTCATTTTATTTTAGCCATTTCCCCATGACATGCTTTCCACCATTAGCAAGCATGAGTCACCTGCCTGCAGCTAGTCGGCATAATCCATCTTTCCAGAATTCTTTACTTCTCATCTAATGATCCTGAATGTTGTGTGTTGGGACAATCATTCACTGTTGCTCAAGGAATGATCTCTACACTATTATTTACTGCACAATCCTGATTGATGACATTTTTGACTGAGTGAGGCAAATCTGCATATTCAAAGAGTGGACTCAGGAAGTTACTGGAAAGATTCTTTAGAGGCCAGAAATTGGCTGACTTTCTAAAGCAATGTGCAATACAAGAATTTGTCATAAGCTAGAAGCATTTCTTTTGCCCCAGTAGACAGAACGAAGGAATATTTTCTTATTCTAAAGGAGATTTTGGCCTTAAAAAAATGAGTTTATAAAATCAACCTTTACTTGGGGGACAGCATACTCTAATACAATGGATTCCATGAAATAAAGGATTATGACACATTCACTTGTTTCTGCTTCAGGATATAGCACTACCCAGTTTCCCAACTACCCTGTCATATAAGGTTTGGTATTCCAGGATAAATGCTGAGGAACTTCACAGTCTCCAAGTCTGAAAACAACTCTATTTGAATAGAATGAAAATCCTCTGTTTCTTTCTCCTTTATCTCCTTTGCTTATTTTAGGTGCTAGAAGTTTTCTTAATAATGAATCCATTTACATTAGAGAATCATTTCTCTAATTTCATGAAATCTCTTTGAAATGTTTTCTGAAATATTAGCAATTTTATTGATTTAAATCTGATAGCAGATAAAGTTGAACTGGCTTATATGGCTGTGGATATCCATATCCTACAATTTTTAAATTGTAATAAAATATCTTTCTACATCTTACCTAAGGTTTAAAACAATTTCTGATGTCTATGAGAGACTTTTCTAGAAGGAAGTCAACATATAGACTCCAAGGAATTAAAGTGGTTGAGAAAAATAAAGCTGAGGAGGAACCTGTTTCTCTACATATAACTCCTTCGTGGTTACTCATTTAATAAAAATGTACCACTGGGGAGAAATTGACCTTTATGGGATCTTAAGTAATAGATATCTAAGTAATAGAATCTTCTCTTTTAACTAATAATGAATCACAGAAAAACACTTTTCGGGTGTGTCCTACAAGAATGTGTTCTTTCTATTTTTTATACCTCTCATGACAACACTGAAACCCAAATTGAATCTTCTTTGTTGAGATAATTCAAGGCAGAGAAAAAATTCAGGGCAGGATCTAAAGAAAAAAACTTCCAGAGGTCAAAGACAGCCAGATGCTAGATCAAAACCAACACATATGTGTATCTTTAAATTTATTCAAATTTAAAAATCAGAAGATTTCATACAGGAATCTGGATTTCTGCATCTCTTGTAACTCTGAAGGTGAAAAACCAATGAACCTGCAGTCCTACCTTTAGACCATCGGTAGGGGTTAAGTTGTGCTGCTCTCCTTGGATGGAGCATGAAGTCTCCAGTTCCTACTATTTGGAGGATGTGTGAAAATTTATTTACATCTGTCTCTGCTTTCCATCTGTACATTTACTTTCCAGCTTCAATAATTATTTGACTGGGACAGGGGATCGAAATGAAAAGTTCCATGGTCAGTGATGCCATAAATTTACTATGTGATGTTAGGCATTTGGGGACCTATGTCTTAGATTCCTCATGTGGAATATCCCCATAGAGATTCTCTCTGAGTTTTCTTCCTGCCCTAATATTCTATAATCCTGTGACCAACCATTTCCAATGTATCCTCTCATCCATAGGGTTTGTAGTTTTTAGGGAAGGAAATAAAGTAGGTGCAATTTTTAGCCTACAGACTGCAATTCTGTCTGGTTAGGCTATCTGATGATTTTTATTCTCTGATTGCCCCTATTTAGTATCAAAACAACTATTTTCAGTCTTGAGGTTAAAAATGATGATAGAATCTGACACTTAATTTCAAAGCAAATGGACTTTCTTGACTTGTGTCATAAGTGCAAAAGGTAATATCTATTGCTTTTTAAAAAAATAGCTGTGAGATATGATTCACATACCACAAATTCACACACTTGAATGTACGACTCAGTGGATTTTACTATATTCATAGATATATGCAACTAGCATCATGGTCAATTTTAGAAAATTACCATCACCTCAAAAAGCAGCACCTCAGCCTTTAGCTATCACCCACCTATTCCCCCATCCTCCCCACCCTCAGCCCTAAGCACCAACGAATCTACTTTCTTACTCTATACCTTTGCCTATTCTGCACATTTCATATAAACGGACTCATATAATATGCAGCCTTTCGTAACTGACTTTTTCCTCGTAGTAAATGTTTTGAAGATTCATCCTTCTTGTGACATGTTTCAGTACTTCATTCCTTTTTATGGCCAAATAAAATTCCACTGTATAGATATACCATTTGGGATTATCCATTCATCAGTTGATGGACATTTGGGATGTTTCCACCTTTTAGCTATTATAAATAATGCTGCTATAAATGTTCACATACAAGTGTTTGTGTGGATATATGTTTTCATTTCTCTTTAGTATGTATCAAGGCCTGGAATTACTAGGTCATGTTATAACTCCATATTTAACCATTGTGGGAACTGTCAGACTGTTTTCCAGAATGGATGCACAATTTTACATCCCCATCAGCAGTGTGCAAGGGTTCTGAATTTTCCATATTCATGCAGCACTTGTTATTAGCTGACTTTTTGATTCTGGCCATCCTAGTATATGGGAAATGGTATCTCATCGTGGTTTGGATTTACATTTCTCTGATACTTAATAATGTTGAACGTTTTTTCAAGCAACTTCTGGACACTTGTATATCTTCTTCAGAGAAATGTCTACTCAGATTCTTTGCCCATTTTTTAATTGGGTTGTCTTTTTTATTGTTGGAGTTGTAAGAGTTCTTTATATATTCTAAGATATTAATGCCTTATCAAGATATATGATTGGCAAATACTTTCTTCCATTCTTGGATTCTGGGGATTTATCCTGTTCTTTTATTTGGATTGTATTTCCCTGTTTCCTAATTTTCCTTGATTCTCTGTGTCAGTGTCTGCACATTAGATAAAACACCCACCCTGGCACCTGGGTGGCTCAGTGGGTTAAGCCTCTGCCTTCGGCTTGGGTCATGATCCCAGGGTCCTGGGATCAAGCCCCGCATCCAGCTCTCTGCTCAGTGGGGAGCCTGCTTCTTCCTCTCTCTCTCTCTCTGCCTGCCTCTCGCCTACTTATGATCTCTGTCAAATAAATAAATAAAATCTTTAAAAAAACCAAAATTAAATTAAAAAAAAAAAACACCCACATTCCCCACTCTTCACAGACTGGATTCTCTTTGACTTATCTTTTCCCCTGACCACACCCAGATTTTACTAACTTTCCTCTTGTTTGTAAAAATTCCCTAGGGAAAAATTTGCTCCACATACTTGAATCAATACAATTTGAACCTCTTTGAAGAGATTGTTCCTGAGTCAGTGTCTGAGATTTGTTCAGACTCCAGACAACTCCCTGCAGTTGTCTCTTTCCCCAGTGATGTTAGGCAAACTAGCTGGCATATAGTTAACCTATATATGTCCAATAAATACACCAGTTTTCTCCTAATTCCCTTTCACCACAATCTCCGCTATTTTTAAGATTGTCTTTAGGCTTGAACTTCTTCATATACTGTTGCAAATGGAAGTCAATTCCTTATGAAAGAAAGTAGGAGCTATCTCTTGTATAGCCTTTTCTATCCCCAGGCAAAACTTCTGAGCCTCAACTATGGCACTAAGGGTGAGGACAATAACTTGTTTTCTCTGTGAGTGACATCCCTACTTTAGTAGCTGAGAACTCAATGCAGGGGCTCCAGGAAGCTCATATCTTCTGAGCTTACCTCTCCCAGTACAGAATCACCACTTTATGAGCTAAGCCAAGATAACTGGGATCCCAGAATTCGCAATAATACCATGCCTTCATTAGAGCCCCTATTCCATAAGTGGGGCTGGGCTGAAGAAAGAAGTCCCATCCCACCATATTCACCCTAAATTTAGACTCAGCAACGAATAGCTGGGGGCAAAATGAGAAATGTTAATGTCTTGCCCTGATGGAAGATCGTTCTTTAAATGGTAACTAGTGGGAGAAAAAGCCCTGCACCAGTCTGAAGAGGAATTTCCATCTTGCTGAGTTGGTAGGAGGTAGTGTGCAGGTCTTGTTTATGCTGAATTTTAGATTTTCTCAAATAAATGTTTCTTCATCTGCTGTATGTACTTGGATCAATTTCCAGATATTTTAAATAGTAGTTTTTTATAATTTTCTACTTACAAGGCACTCATCTAAAGTCACTTTCAGTTTATAATTATAATTAGATCATCTCTGCTATACTTCCTCTTACATTTCTCTAGCTAGTGTGCTAATACAACAGAAGATAGTAATATGCATCTCTTTCCACTTTTGATGACTGCCACTTTTTAGTGTCTACAGAAGTATGTACATGAAGAAATATATTATTTTGAACAATATATATGTATCACTGGGTTTTTACTCATCATATAGTATCATCATCCCAATTATGAAAATACATCTATCATTTGATCTTTCCTGGATCTCTTGTCATCCTTAAACACAATGCTTTCCCTTTACATATATGGCTTTGTAGTTCAGATCTGACATTCACATTTAATATAATCTTTCTGGTCTTTCTAAAAGTAGCCTTAAGGTTTCAAAGCATGAGATTAACTGATAGCATTAGCAAACCATTTAATAATGAGTTGCAGAAACTTCAAAGTGTGTTGTTGCAATAATACAGACTAAGTAAACAATCAGAACAATAAGGACTAAGTAAACAATTAGAACGATAAGGACTAAGTAAACAATCCGAACAATAAGAACTAAGTAAATAATCAGAACAATACAGTCTAAGTAAACAAGCAGAACAATAAGGACTAAGTAAACAATCAGAACAATATGGACTAAGTAAACAATCAGAACATTTGCCTTCCACCCAAGAGGTAATACTAAGTACAGTCAACCCTTGATTATCTAAACATCTCCACATCAGACTTTGAATGTCTCCTAATTTTAAAAATATAAATAAATTTTGATAATTATCTTAAAAACATAAAATTGTAATGATTTGCTCTCCCATTCCTGAGACAGTCATTATACATTGCATAACATATAGAAACAGTTTCTGAATTAGTCCCTATCATTTAAAAACTATATTGCTATATCTGCTACTGATCAGGGTCATGAGAGTTTCTGTGTGTCAATGGAATGTGGAAAAAAAAGCTGCTCCAATATTTGTAGAACACAAAGGTATTTTTATAACCCACAAATTAAAATTTATAAGGAGTTATTGACTACTATTTCAGGTTTCCTTATATACCAAACTAGTTTGAGCTAAGTACATGTAAAAGAGATTTGGTGAACTGATGTCTAAAGTTATATATAAATTGATTAACTTTCTCAGGTAGAGTTAAGAATATTTTTAGAAGGGTTGTGTTATGTTAGAGGGTAATGATGGACTTATTTCTACAAGATTTTTTTTTGTGACTGGCTTCCATTACACCAATTACTCTTAATTACCCCAATTACCCCTATTACTCTTAATTGTAAACTAATTGAAAGCATAATCCATTTTTTCTTTTTCATACCAATGCCAACTCAAAAGCTAGAGCAATAATTACATAAAACAAGTAAGAAAAACCAAAAATATTTGTTTACATTTTTCAGTTTTTTTAATCTGTTAAAACTGAGGTATGACATGATATTTCATGATCAAGTGCAAACCCCAATCAATAGTATGTGAGCAACTATCTTTGTAATGGTATCAATTACCTACTATAGATGGGTTGACTTTGGACACATAAGTGTCTACATTATGATTCTCATTTGGGGTCTTGCCATAAACTCTTCATGATGTTTATTCCCACCACAGATAACTCCAGTACTATATGATTTGCTTGTACAGCAGGCTACACCTACTGCAGGAATCTTTTTTTTTTTTCTCTGAACTCCACCCAAAGCTACTAGTCTTCCAAATCACTTGGAAGATGAGTTGGAGGAGCATTCTTAAGTATAGAATATGCTGCCTCCAGAAATCTGAGAGGACTCTTAAGTGCCATGCTTTCTTCTTAGTGTTGGTAGAGACAAGATGCAATAATTTGTTCTCTACTTTGGAAAGATTGCCATGGTATATCACAGACCACAGAAGCCCTAAAAATGTCATTAATATGATGGTCACTTGAAATCATGTAAGTTTTATTATCAATCCTTTGCAGCACATGGGAATTACCATGGCCTCAATATACTGGCCACTTCTTGTTCATCTGGTCTGATTAATGTGATATCACCCACATAGTAAATCAATGTGATATTCTGCAGAAAGTCCAGATGGTCCAGAACCTTTAGTACTATATGACAGATGGCAGAAGAGTTAAAATAGCCCTGGAGAAAGACTGTGAAGAATACTGTTGTCCACCCTACATGAATGCAACTGTTTCTTCCTCCTGATAAGAATGGAAAAATATGTGTTTGCCAGATCAATGGCTTCATGAAATGTACATGAGCCCATATTAACCTTTGTAGAAAATACCTTCATCTAGTATAGCACCTGCAATTGGTTACTTGGTTAAGTTTGTTTAATCCACTATCATCCTCCAGGATTCATCTGATTTGGGAAGGGCAACATTGCTGAGTTAAATGGAAGTATAATGAGACTACTGCATGCCCCTGAATTCCTTAAGTCTTTAATATGGTGCTGATGTCTGCCATTACCCCTGCAATACAATATTTTTTTATTTAATATTTTCGTCAAGTGGCAGCTTCAGTTCTTTCCTCTTGGCCCCTTGCATTACTATAGCTCATACTCAAAACCAAGGAATCAATGTGTTCAGGCAACTGCCAAATGTCTTTGTTTCAATTAAACAGGTTAGCACTGATGCCTGTGGACCCAGTAGATCCACTGTGACCGAGGCCTGGATCAAGACTCCCACTTCTCACCCCCATGCCCTCACTAGAACAGAAGGATTCTGATGATGCTTCGAGTCCAGGTTATCACTGTTAACTTAGACTCTGTATCTTATAACCCTCAAACTGTCAGGAATGTGTGATTATCCCCCTTTCCCTAATTCAGTTACCTGAAGAGATGGCTACAATATTCCTTTGGGGAAGGTTTAGGAAAATGGTGATGTACATTGTTTTGATGTTGCTGTGCCCTTCCTTCTAAAGACTTAATCTCCTTTATTCTGTAGAACCTGGATCTAATGCTGGCTAAGATCAGAAAAGGAATTGTAATGTTAAGAAACTGGAACAGATATCTTAGCTGTTAAAAATGTTTTATATCTACACTGTCCAATATAGCTTGGTAACCACATGCAGTCATTGATACTTGAAATGTGACTAGTGACCCGAGGAATGGAATTTTTTATTTTATTTGTTTAATTGATTTAAATTCAAATAGCCACATATGACTAGTGGCTATTGTACTGGATAGTACAGGTATAGGTTTGAGCAATATCCTCATTGCCTGGTTATCTATCTCACCCTTTGGGGGCGCCATATTCTATTAAATATCTCCATAACTCTGTCATTACAATAATTATGCCCATTTTGTTTCTGAAATTTAAATGCCACTACCTGGGCTTTATTATTTTTGAATCTTATGTTACCTGCTGATATCAAGAACTCTATTTCTGTAACATTATTTCCTTGTTTAGCTGGGCCAACAGAGTAGCTACCACTGACTGTCTCAAAGTTTCTGGTATCTCTTTTGGTAAATGGAGTGTCTTCCTCTGATCTAGCAGACAGCTAGTAGCTTCATGACCTGAAATCGTATATTTCCATTCTAGCATGCCTACTTCTCTAAGTCTTTTGATCACTTCCCCATCATCTGCCAATGTAGTTCTGGAATTTCTACATTACCGAATGTACTACATCACTTTTTAAAAACTTCTAAGAGCACTGTCTCTATAATAGCACTGTCTCCCAGGATCTTGCCGAAATGTCAAATACCGTATCATGAGATAGTGCTCCCATGCAAATAAGCTCTTCTTTTTCAAACTTCATGTTCTATCTCCCTTGATCCAGCACATTCAGGATCCAGTCCGATTCATACTCTCCCTGTTCATGCTGACACATATGGGTTAAATGTTGCAGTCCCCTCAGTATATTGTCTCCCTCCTTTCTTAGTGGACCTATCATTTTCTTAGCTGGCTTATATGGTCAAGAATCCTACTTACTAGTCTTTGAGCCAGGAGGGAGGATGGGAAATAATTGGAGGAAAGAGGAAGCAATGCATCTTGTCTTGCAAAAGAGGGGTTTTCGCATTGCCTGGAAGCCAAATACAGAGCACCAACATTTAATAAGGGGGTAAGTCCCTTTTTGTTGGCCCAGAGGGTCTGCAGAACCTAGGATTCCAAGGTGATTCCAAGGTGTTGGGACTGAATGCTCTATTGCAATTCTCAAGGTTCCACTCCTCAACAATAATTCCATGAGCTTAACAAAACAGTCCTGGCTAGGTTGAGAAGTCAGTGTTCTCTGTAATTCAGTCCCAACCTATTCCTCAGCACTTCTGATCTCTGATGCGGTAAATAAAAGTCTCTTTGCATGCTTCCAAGTAGGCCTTCTGTTTTTTAAATTAGTGATTAATCACATTCAACTATTCATTCTCTTTCTGCAGTGCATCAATAGCCCACAGCAACATCCATCAAACCCTATTGTCCTTATAATTACTACTTCCCTCCAGCCTCTCAAAGGCCTAAAATATTATACCCCTGATCCCTACCCAGTGCATTCCTTTCTAAAAGTATCACATCACAATCACAGCCAGTAGAAGTAGAATTGCACTGCGGCAGCTAGCCAAGGTACATCCATACTTCATCTATGATTGTAATGGGCTATTCATGACCAGTCTGCTAGTGGGTGGCCCAGCTTCAAAATTTCATCTTAGGATTTTCTTAAACTGGTGACCTTGAAACTGCTCTGAGATGAGAACTGTGTGCAGAAAATTGTTCCAAATGGAGATATGGGGATAGGTCTTGTCCTATCACACCACCCAGTCATTGGAAGTAGATGCTTTCTGAGCAGGAACATAAACTTAGGTGGGAAAGTACTCTTCAATTTCTGGGGAGGGACTCAATGGTAATCCACCAATAGGCAACTAATAAACTAATAACAGAGTACTACAGTACTATTTTTGTTTGTTTCTTTCTTTTAGTCTATTAAACGTGCTAAGACCTCCAGTACAATGCTGAATCCTAAGGTAAAAAAAGGTCAATTATCTTACCATTGCATGTAATGTTAATTGTAGGTTTTTTTGTGGATAACTTTAATCAGATTGATGAAGTTCCTTTCAATTCCCAGTTTTCTAAGAGCTTTTATTAGGAATGGATGTTGAATTTTATAAAATGTCTTCTTCCATATTTATTGAGATGATCATATGTTTTATAGCCATATTTTTCTATGAATGTGGCAAATTACATTGACTGATTTTCAACTGTTATACCAACCGTGCATTCCTGGAATAATAATAATAAAGTCCACTGGATCATGATGTATTATCATTTTAAATTTTTACTGTATTTAATTTGTAGATATTTTACAAAAGTTATTACATGTGTGTTCATAGGGATATTAGTTTATAGACTTTTTCTTACTCATTAGGTTTTGGTATCAGTGTTATGTGACCTCATAGAACAAATTGGAAAGTTTTCTTACACCTCTATTGTCTGAAAGCTGACATCAGAGTTATTTAGTTGGTGGTTTGCAAACATTTTGCCTTCAAAATCTGTTTGAATTTTTAAAATCACTGAGTCCCCAAAAGGCTTTTATGTGGGATATATATATTAAAAAATAAAACAAAATATTTATTTATCAATTTATTCAAAAATAGTAAATTATAATAACATATTTTTATGAAAAATACTTTCCAAAAAATTTTGTGGGGAGAAAGGCACCATTTACACGTTTACATTTTCACTAGTCTCTTTAACATGTAGCTTAATAGAATGCCTCTTGTTCACGCATCAGCTACATTCAGTCTATTGCAGTATCATGCATTATGTAGACTATGGAAACGTCCACTTGTTAGAGACTAAAAGCAGAAAAGGCAAAGAAGTTTCTAGTACCATTATAGAAATAATTTTGACTTTGTTTCTTCTTGTGTCCATCTTTGTAAGTTGTTATTTAAATATTTTTTTCAAAAGAAAAGCACTTTTTCATTTATGTAAGTAGTTAAATATATTAGCATAGAGTTGTTTATAAAGTTCCCCAATAAATCTTTCTATTGTCGGTGGGACCTATAAGATGCCTCCTGTTTGATTCCTGCTATTGACAACTTGGGTTTCTCTCTTTCTCTTCATCTGTCTAGTTAGAGTTTTATCAGCAAAATTTATTTTCAAAATACCACTTTTTTATTGGATGTTGGACATTATGTATAATACAATGTAGGGAGTCCAGATTATGCTGTCTTCCTTTAAAAAGTGTTGAGTTTTATTCTAGCAACCAATTAAATTTCTCGTGGATTCATTTAAGCCAATGAACTTCGATGTTATTTTTTTGTTAGTTTGAATTATTTTGTTTTTACCTTAGTCCTAGGTTGTGACTCTTACTCTAGAGTGTGGTGCATGCCTATAAGATTTGGCCTTTCCAGGGTTTAAACTGGATATCTCAGGTATTCTGTGATCTTTCCACTGTAGCTGTAGTGGAGCTCCAATAGTACCCAGCACTCAAGATTTTGGGGGGAAAACAGCTGTCATCATGTAGGAGCTTCTCCAGCTACCCTTCTCCATGCAGGTCCTCCTCTCAGGTATCCTTTCCTGTTAGTTCCTGTCACTTCAGCCTCCCTTAATCTGAACTCAGCCTTTTCCACTCAGCGAAACTGCCCTCTGTTCTTTACCTCTAGGGGCCTATGCCAGCTGGTAAGTGTCTCCAGGCAGAAAGCCATAGCAAACATTGGGCTCAACTTATGTGTTTTCCTTCTCTCAAAGTTCACAATCTTGTGGTCCTTGTGTCCAGTTACTGAGAACACGCACCCCAGGTATACTGTCTCATTGTTCACGGCAAGACAAGTGTGGTACCGCTTACTCTGGCATAGCTGTAAGGAGAAGTCTTTGCACTTCTATATTTCAAAAAGGCCTGACTAGCAAATTAATTATTTGGGTTTAACATCATCCTTTTATCACAGGAAACAAGCTTTGAAATTCCGAAAAATGAAATTTTCGGTACTCAAATGGTTAAAACAATCACACCATTTGACTTCTTTGACAAGATGATCAACACCACAGAGGATTACCAGAGTTTTCTAATACTAAATCTTCTTGTATATGATTGAATGTCTTTGAACTTTCTGGCAATTTAGATGCATGTTTTACGTCTTCTCTGCATTTGGTTGGTATTATTCACGCTTGTACCACTCTATACTTTCTGCATTTTTCCCCTCTGATCATCCCTTTCTTTTGAATACTATTTTCTCCCTAAACTCATCCATAACATCTACTGTTGCCTATAATTCTTTAAGTAAGCATACATATAACATTCACCACATGACAATCCCTGTTAGGTATTGTAAAGCAAAATACAAAGAAGATAAGGCTCTTTGCTCTAAGGATCTTATCTCCTCCAGGAGATGTCTTAATTAAGGTTTTCCTGGTAACAGGGCATGAGAGAAAGTCTTGAGTACTGATTACTAGTGGTAAATTAGAAGGTGATCCCAGGAAACAGGGATGAAGAAGAGACTGTGAGATGAGAAAATAGAAACAGCCAATAGTATGGTTGCTGCTGTGGGAGCAGGGGATTGATTTCTGTTGAAATCTCTTTGTAAAGCTTGGCTCACCTGGAGACTGGGAGGAGACTGGAGCATTTATTCACTGATTTCCACCTCCCATTGGCTGTGCTTGTATTGTGGCAGAGCAGGCACCTATGTGACCAGAGACAGCAAAAAAGTCAAAAAACAAGTGGAGGGTGCTGAGCGGGCCACTGTAGGAAGGTAAACCTAAGCTTTCAGGGAATTGTCTATCACCACTGCAGTTGAAATCAAGGTGGGTCCAGGATATGTGACATGTGGCCCCAGAGGCAGATGCCACAGGTGGAATATTAGAGTAAACACAGATAGTCTCTGAAAAATGTAAGTACCATGATAAAACCTAGTAATGCAATAGAGACGTGTGTGTGCACACGGAGGTGTGCATGCATATGTGAATACATGTTCATGTTGGGTAGTTTGGGAAGTCTGGGCAAGTAGCATTCAAGCTGATACCTAAGGAATAGGGACAAGGCAGGATGAAGAGGAAGAGAATTCTAGGCTGAGGAAAAGCAAGTGTAAAGTCCTAAGCTGACAAGAGTGTGGCAAGTTTGAAGAGCAATTGGCCAAGGCCTCCTGAGAGCAGAGAAGGATGCTGACAGGTGAAGGCAGAAACTCAATTAGATCACTCAGAATCTACGTGGCCACGGTCAGGAGTATGGAATTTATACTAAGTCCTTTGGAAAACCATCAGAGGATTTTATTCAGGGGAGTGATATGAGCTTATTTTTGTTTTAAATGATACTGTGGACATATAATGATTCTTTGATTCATACATGTCAAGTATGTCTGAAGGTTTCAATGCAGTTACAGTAGCTAATGCTGGAAGATATTTCTTATTTTGATCTTGCCCCTGATTATATATAAATCATTGTCTTTGACTAAAAGTCCTATCCCTTGCATTCCACCATAACCAATTCAATACTCATATTTCAGAGTTCATTGAGAAAACAATAACAATGAGTGTTAGAATGCTCTAGCATGCCTAGCCAGTAAGATTGATTCATTAAAATAAGTCATGAAAAAAGTCTGTGTAAAAATTCATCATCTTAATGCTAACACCAAGGTTATTTAGAGATACATTTATTTCTAGTCAAAAGATGGTTGATTTTTAGTTTTAAAAAGTTCTACTAGGGGCGCCTGGGTGGCTCAGTGGGTTAAAGCCTCTGCCTTCGGCTCAGGTCATGATCCCAGGGTCCTGGGATCGAGCCCCACATTGGGCTCTCTGCTCAGCAGGGAAGTCTGCTTCCTCCTCTCTCTCTGCCTGCTTCTCTGCCTACTTGTGATCTCTGTCTGTCAAATAAATAAATAAAATCTTAAAAAAAAAGTTCTACTAAATACTAAGACACAAAATGCTCCTATAAACTCTACATTAACACAATTTGCTTTTTCACAATCAAATTATGTTAATTGGTGGTCTCATAGTCTAACAAAAATCCCAAACTGGGACATGGAATGCCCAGTTTTAACATTAATTTGTTCTGTGACAATGAATGATTGATCACAAAATGATCACAAAGTACTTATTGACCATCTATTGTGTATGTGCCTTTCATATTGTGCTAGAAGTGACATGTTAAAAAAATATAGGATATGCTCATGCCCATACATCAAAAAATATAGCCACCGGGGTGCCTGGGTAGCTCGATTGGTTAAGCATCTGACTCTTAGTTTCAGCTCAGGTCATGATCTCAGGGTCCAGGGACAGAGCTCCACACCTGACTCTGTGCTCAGCGGGGAGCCTGCTTGATTCTCTCTCTCTTCTCCTTCTACCTCTCCCCCAACTCATGCACACATTCTCTCCTTCTCTCCAAAATAAATGAATAAATAACTCTTAAAAACAATATGATCACTACCTCAAGTTTCATTTTAAATGTGTAGGAAATATTGCATTGACACTCTGAAACATGATTAGCTAAAAAAAAAAAAAAAAAAAAGACCAGGCTTGGATGAGGTTCAGAAAAATATGCCCTACCTATAATCCAGTGTAAGAGTTAAAGTGGGCTTAATATTTTTTGAAGGCCATAAATTATATTTTCAAGGTTAATATTTTCCTCTTAATGAAATTCTCTCATCGAAGATATACTGTCCTGCTCCCCAGATATCCCACCACTGATAACACTTGCTAAATGGTGTGTCTTTCTGAGGACAGTTATAATCCAAACACTTCCTCTAGAACTGCAAGGAACAATGAAGACATTTTCATTTCCTTGTGGTTAGTTCTTCCTTGATTAAATGTTGAATGTGATTCTGGTCTGACACAATCTTTGGGCTTGGAAAAGCATAAACTCAAGTGTCCAGAATGCCCATATCCATGTATGTCGTTTGTATTCTTCCTATTTAATTTCCAAGTGACTTTCCTTGCATTGCAGTTTTCACTGGCTTCAAATATTCATGATCCATTTTGTCTCCTTTTACAAGTTACACATTTGAAAAGGTGTAACCACTACTGTGGGTGACTTTGCCAACCTTGGAAGGAAGATGACTAGAAGAAATCTGTGATGGATATGAAACAACATTTTGATCTTTGCATTGAAATTCCCTCTTAATAGGAAAAGTGACATATACATTTATATATATCTAGTGATCTTGCTAAGTTAAAGAGTGGTTGTACTTTTTAAAATTTTGCTATGTACTTCTCAGGACTTAGGAGCTGTTAGATAACTACATCTAAATATAGATGCTGATAGTTTGGTGAGGTCATTCTATAGCTATCCATCACTATTTGGTAAATAACCTATTTTATAGACTACTTTAAAATATCCAGCTTACAGCACAGTTTATTACCTACTCTTTACGTTAAGGTCAAACTCAAACCTGTTTGTATGCAAAAAAGGGAAATAGGTCAGTGCCATCTTTTATAGAGATAGAGCTATGGCTTGAGTTTAGGGCTATAAAGAGAAACGGAAAAGTTCACCTGCCCAAAATGCATCAGGAAGCACTTGTAAAGCAGAAAAGGCAATATTGAGAAATAATTCTTATGCATTTAAAATTGATAAATTACTCACCTTTGTAACCTCTTGGCATTGTAGAGCTTGAAAACCTTTATAGTATCAGATAAGATACATTTCACTGGAAGGAACTAAAGATCACCTGAGAAAAGTCATAGAAGAAAAAAAAAAGTATTTTGCCCTAAGCCAGACTGCAGAGGTCTTTTGCTCTACTTCTTCTCCTCCCAATGCACACCCAAGTCAGAGTGAGTTTTATAAGAAGTAAAGAAGAAAAGTCACTCTTACAGTGACAGAGGAAAAAGGCTAATTAGATCAAAGGGGAAAAATTGGACCTCACCCAATGACTAAAGAAAACAAAATGCAAGAACTACCCCTTTTTCTGTAACTATATAGAGCAGACTGAAACCTAGATTTCCGAGGGACATATTCCAATGATCAAGAAAGCACAAAAGGATGAGATCAGGAGAAAAGTAGAAGCTGATGAGATAAGGGTTGGAAACAAATTCTAACAAGTGAGGATTGGGTCAATCTGTTCACCAGCTAGCTGTTGGCTTAACTGACCCAGATTGCTTGTCTACTGTATCCATGCCATAATCAGACAAGCATTAGTGTCTAAATGTATGAACAAACTGACTCTAACTATCACATAATTTTTTAATTTCCAGTTTTAAATGCTTACACTTGTGATATTTATTAAATGCTATAAATTCTTTGCAGGGGGCGTTACATTTTCCAGGAAGGCATCAGCATCAAAATGCATCTAGGCTCAGCGTTTCAGCACATGGTGTCTCCCTAGGCACAGTCTCAACCATGTGAGGACAATTGAATTCAGAACCATTTTCTAAAAATCCCATTTTTTAGGATGATAAGGAAGAGAGGATATTAAGAACTACAAGCCTTTAACTTTTGCATGTGTTCCCAGTTTTAGACTACAGTATATGGTCCAGTCACTGGAAAGAAGCACCTTAATAAGAAGCAGAAAATTAACTGCAATGTTGATTCTTATTAGAGGCAGAATTAACACAATTATAGATATAATATTCAAAATCTGTTTCCAAGTCACACTAAATATTTGGGTTTTTGGCCGTGTGGGTGCAATTTGTGAATGTGTAATGCCATGTATTTTCTTATAATGCAAACATTAATTTCTAAATATACTTGCAAAACAACTTTGATCATGGAGTGTGCCAGCTTTCTTTGGGCATAATGATAAACATTTCAATCATGTATCAAGAGAAAATTGTGAAATCTGTTAGTTTTTTTAGAGTTGAATGTAGAACACCATTAATACTATATATTATATAGTCATGGGAAATAATATCTAAACTCAAGAATTTTTAGATGATCCTTCTATTATTAACTAATTAACAGACTTTTTGTTCAACTCAAATAGACAAATTCTGAGACAGCATGTAATTTGTATTTAAGAATAAATTTTTTTTTAGGATGTCTTTTAAAAAGACCTCCAAGTAGTTTGTAACAAAAAAAAATATATCAGCAATATACAAATCTTTGGGTTGATACCATGATAACTTAAAGAGTGATCCCAGAAACATCACAAAATAAGTAAATCAGAGATCTGTTGTTGGATTACAAACATAGAGAAATGATGCATATATACAATAACATAATGTTTAATTACATAGCTGGGTTCAAAAACAAGAAGATGACAGAAATAAGAGGGATCCTGAAAATCAGACTGCTAAAATCAGGATGGAGTATCCCAGCAACCAAAAAGAAAACTGCTCCAGATTGAAGTCTTCAGGTGTAACTAAAAGTGCCTTAAAGCCTGCTGAGGTACAGAAGATATGCCTTTGGGCTCAGGCAAGATGAGGGAGCTAAAGCAACACACCCTGTCACAAAGCTGGGATAATGGAAGGGCTATCTTCTCAGTGAAAGGGGGAAATAGAAAAATAGAAAAATTCTACCAGCACAAGAAAGCAAGAAGGAAATCTGTCTTTGTCTGGGATTCAAAGGAGGAAAAAAAAACTCGTCTATGAAAAATAAAAATTTAAGACTGAATTTTTATATTCCATGGGTGTGGACATGCCTAATCTGAGAAATTAAGAAGAAGACTGAGTTCAGTTGGTGAAATTCCTGGAGCACCCAGCAAAAACAAACACAGAACTATGCCCAAACAACATTTCTGTAAGTGCAAGGTCTCCCCCGGGGAAAACAAAACAAAACATACAAAGAAAGAATACTTTTCTGCTATAATGAGCTCTCACACACAAATAAATAACAAGCCATGAGGGAAAATGAGCACACAAGACATACAAGAAGATTATATAGTCTTCTCTCCCTGCAGTCAAACAGAATATGATCAAAAAAATCTGAAATACTTTATAAAACAAAAGATTAGAGTGAAAAAAAAGAGATGGAATAGAAATAAATCTCAAAGAATATGACATTATAAAAATATATGGGAGATCTGGAAAAGAAATATATATCTTTAGAAATGAAAAAAAACTTTAAAATTAAAAATTCAATTGACATAAAAATTAGACAATTTAAGAGGGAATTAGTGAACTGGAAATCTGACCTAAGGAAATTACCCCCATTGCTGCACAGAAAGATAAAGAAAAAGTACATGACAGAAGTGAGAAAAATGGAGGACATAAGATACAATATATGTTGAAATAGGAATTCTGGAAGGAGAGAAAACAAAATGGAGATGATACCACATTTAAAGAACTACTTCTTGATAGTTTTTCTGATTTGATAAAAGATACAAATCCACAGATTTCAGAATATCAAAGACAATAAGGAAATACTAAAAGCAACCAGAGAGAAAAGGCAGATTAACTACAAAGGAAGAATTAACATTTTGACATAGGAGAAGGGAGAATATGGTTGGAATAGCATTTAATTTTATCTGTAACATTGTATTTCTTTTAAAATGATCTCAAGCAAGTATGAAGACATTAACTATTGTTGAATTTGTGTGGTAAGTATAATGGTGTCTGTTCCATTATTTTCTTACTTGTGTACTAGTGTGACATATTTCAGAATTAAAAATTAAAATATGAAATATTGAAGAGGGATACATAATATCTTTTGATAAATAGAAGTTGTTTATCACAAAAACTCCTATCCCCCTATTTCCATATACCAAGCTCAACCCCAGCAGTAGTTTTAGACAGCCATAGGAAGGCTTATCCCAGTGTTCAATCTGGAAGAAGCTTAGCAATTCCTTTAATGGCAGCAGTATCACTTAGATGAAGGGTAGGCAAACCATGCCTCTGGGATAGCTACCTGTTGTGTAAAGTTTTATTATAGCACAGCCATGCTCATTTTTTTGTTTTGTCTATGGCTGTGTTGACTCTACAATAGTGGAGTAGTGTGATTGCAAGTCTAAAACGTTTATGATCTAGCGCTTTAGGAAGAAGTTTGCCAACTCCTGGCTTCCAGGATGATGCTTCTTGTTATTTCCCTTTAACAAATAAACAGTATATACATTTTTAAAGATTTTATTTGTTTATTTTGAGAGAAAGAGAGAGGGAGAGAGCATGAGTGGGGGGAGGGGCAGAGGGAGGAGAAGCAGACTCCCCACTGAGCAGAGAGCCTGACAGGGTGCTCCATCCCAGGACCCCGAGATCATGACCTGAGCAGAAGGCAGATGCTTAACTGACTGAGCCACCCAGGCACCCCAAGCAGTGTATTTTTTAAAATGAAGTTACAAATCTTATATAGATTTACAGGTAATAATTAACAAGATGCAATGGTCTTAAGTTCATATACAAGGGAAACTTGAGATAAAAATAAATACTGAGAAATTCTAAAATATCTTTTGCATGTTTATTTAGTTGAGTTTTCCACCTTCAAGTTTCTGTATAATCAAGCAAAACTGGTTTGGGTAACATGAACATTCAAGTCAGTCATCTGATCCTGCAACACAGCCTAATTAATCTCTTGTATATAGCACATTTCCTATCCCTAGCCAAAGTTTCATTAATTTTATGCCAGCTTAGAAAGCAGAGGAAGACAGTCACCTGGGTGGCTCAGTCAGTTAAGCATTTGGCTCTTGATTTCTGCTCAGGTCATGATCTCAGGGTAGTGAGATTGAGCCCCATGGGGCTCCATGCTGGGTGCACAGCCTGCTTAAGATTCTCTCTCTCCCTCTCCTCCTACTCCTCTCCTTCTCTCTAAAAGAAAGAAAGGAAGGATGAAGGGAGGGAGGGAGGAAGGGAGGGAGGGAAGAAGGAGGAAAGAAAAGAGCAGAGAAAGAAAGCATTTATCTGGGCCTGTATTTTTTTTTCTTTTTCTATACATATTTTAGTTTCCTACGGAAGGGCTGGAAATTCTGGCTCTTCATATACTTGAATGCCTGAAAATCACGTCATATTATTTAATACATATTATGATGTTTGAGAAAAATAACTAATCACTTAGTCATAGCTGAAAAAAAAATGACTGGATTTCTCACCTCAGTATCTATTTAAACCTTAGGAAAGTTTTTTTTTCAATTGGAGAAAGCCAGCTTTCTTTTCATCCAAGACAAGAGATTTTGCTGATTTAATCACATACGTCAATAGAAACCATAATAAGAACTTCTTTGAACATACAAGTTACTGCTTGCTGCAGTTACAGCAAGGAAAATTGCTCTGTCATGTCACTCCTTCAAGTCCTTATGTCACCAGGCCCCACTTTCCCTCTCTGATCATGTTTCATTCTTTGGACTTGTTTTGACCAACCACATCCTCACCTGTCCCACAATCCCAGCCCCCAACCCCCACACCTCAGCAGTCAGCACAGGTTAGTGTCTTTTTGAAGCATCTTGCTGATGCCCAACTTCAATCTCACCATCCTCCAGCACTCATTTCCCAAAAGAACATTGGATTCATTGATCTCTGACAAACTCCTATAACCAAGAATGATCCTGCCCTTTCTTGAGTTCCAAGAGTCCTTAATTAAACAAACAAACAAACAAACACGAAGAGCCTCAGATTGCTTTCCATTTGTTATGTGCAAATAAAATATTATCTCTTTATTGAGAATGTAAAGTCCTTCAAGGTCAGGGGCAGTGTCCTGTGTGTGTCTGTGTGTGTGTGTGTGTGTGTGTGTTTAATGGCATTAAAAAGAATAGAATTAGAGAGAGTGAGAGAGAGAGAGAGAAGGAAAGGAAGTCCACTTTGGGCATCCCCTACAAGGTGGTGAGGAATTAAGCATCTGCTTTAATACCCATTGGCTTGCCTTTATATACAGAAATATAAAAATGTTATATATATTTATATAGATATATGTAAAATATATTTCATATACTTGCTGCTCAAAGAAACAACTAGGTGTTAAATACAGTGGTTAAAATATTTTAGGATATTAGTGAGATACACTTTGAAATCCATTAGATGCATTTGTTGGAGTCAAATAATTCTTTAAACACAAATCAAGTGTAGAAAGAACCAAAAAACAAACATTACAGTCCCACTCAGGTTCCAAGTCCATTTTCCAAGGTGATTTATTGTTGGATTTATCTTTTAAGGGCTTATGGAAGAATTGAGCTTGAAAACAGGCAGGAGTGCATAATTGTTCTTTTTCAAGCCAGAAACTATTTTTCTTTTTCTTTGAAGGTTAAAGTCAGTATCAGTAGATTTGTAACTTATAACTTAAGCCTCTTTACTATTTTCCCTTCTCTACTTTTCATTTTATCCATCAGATTTTCTGAGATGTTCAAATGGGCAATTTCCAAAGAATGACACTGACAGTCTCCAAAGCCAATAATAAATTAAATTGTAAAATTACCTTTTTAAAGAGAAAGCCTATAGATTTTCACAAAGTCCTCACATTGTACTTCAAGACTATCTCTATCCCCTATTGGTCTCCATCTCTCTTCCTCCACCCCTCCTCAGGTCCATTTTGACCTGTAACTGCCTTACATATATAATATCCAACAAGACACATTGGGTGTGATTTCCAAGTAAATGGACCTGTATGTTTTTCAACTTTTATTTTAACAAAATGTCTGGAAATTCTGCTTTGCTTTTTGGGAAGTGGGTGGTTAAAAGGAAGCCTGTGAATGAGAAAGATATTAATACATGAGCTGGTATGTACTCCCACCTTCCCAGGATAAAGAGAAATGCGTTTCAGAGTTCTCTTTAAAGAAAGAAAACATGGGGGTGCCTGGGTGGCTCAGTTGGTTAAATGACTGCCTTTGGCTCAGGTCATGAGCCAGAGTCCCAGGATGGAGTCCCAGGATCGAGTCCCACATCGGGCTCCCAGCTCCATGGGGAGTCTGCTTCTTCCTCTGACCTTCTCCTCACTCAGACTCTTTCTCACTGTCTCTCTCTCAAATAAATAAATAAAATATTTAAAATTTAAAAAAAAGAAAGAAAACATGGTACACTAATGGCACAGCAAGTCCATCATCAAAGATCAGAACTGAATGAGATGTAAGCATTTTCCATGGAATGACCCACTAATGGTTCCCACTGAAGGGGGAGTATTATAGAGAGAATAATGACAATAATTCAGACTGAGGCCTTTTTTGAAGATAAGAACCTTATTTTTTCATCTTTGAGTCTCCAATAACTTATAAATATTTGTTGAATGATTCAATGAGTTTTATTCTCCTGGGCTTTCCTGACCTGCACCAAAACTGATTTCTGTGAGTGTTCAAGTAACTGTATTAGAAGAGCTGTGGCATATTGTCCCTCCGTGTGTGTGTGTGTGTGTGTGTGTGTGTGTGT
>RCUC01129675.1:0-104346 GCA_003697995.1 Taxidea taxus jeffersonii | reverse complement strand
AAAAAAAAAAACGAACTTTAAGTCAGTTATCTGAAAGCCTATGCAGTTGTGCAGAGTTAAGTATAATGAAAAACTCTTTTGGGAAGATATCCCTTGGATTTCTCATTGGCATCCTGGCTTAATTCCCAGTTTATAAGTGGGGACGTGAATTACTTAAATGTTTGAACCATCTTTATAATGCTGTGGTTATCTACTCATAATAGGTAATATATTTTATTGTTCTTGTTTTGATTTATATAATTAGTTATCAGTGATGTATTTGGATACAACAATACAAAATAACAAGTTTTCTGTTTAATTTTAATAGGACACAGAAATCATTTAAGGGCTTCAAGTAAATAGACTGAGGTCATTAGGCTATAATTTATTCTTACACTAGAGGGGAGAGGAAGATGGAAATGGATAATAGGGTAGAAGAACTGATGATCATTTCTACAGGTTTAAATCTAATTTATGTAGACATTTTAACCATGAGATAATTTGTCTGTGTTTACTTTATTTATTTATTTATTTATTTTATTTATTTATTTGTCAGAGAGAGAGGGAGAGAGAGTGAAGGAGCACAGGCAGACAGAGTGGCAGGCAGAGGCAGAGGGAGAAGCAGGCTCCCTGCTGAGCAAGGAGCCCGATGTGGGACTCGATCCCAGGACGCTGGGATCATGACCTGAGCCGAAGGCAGCTGCTTAACCAACTGAGCCACCCAGGCGTCCCTGTCTGTGTTTACTTTAAAATTTGAGGTGGATAGGGTCACCTGGCTGCCTCAGTTGGGAGAGCATGCAGCTTTTGATCTCACGGTCTGGGGTTTGAGCCTCATGTTGTGTGTAGAGATAACCTAAATAATTAAAAAAATAAAATAAAATAAAATTTGAGGTGGCTAGAGTGTTTTGGTATCTATGACTGATAAACTATGATGTAACACCCAATATTGATTATTGAAAATAGTCCCTAAGATCATGTGAACAAAAAAATAGAAAATATTTTAAGAAGGTTATTAATATAAAGGTGTTGGAATTTCCTTTGTAGAAGGAAGTCAGTTTCTTTCTTTTTTTTTAAGATTTTATTTATTTGTCAGAGAGAGAGCAGCAGCAGGTAGAGGGAGAAACAGGCTCTCTGCTGAGCAAAGAGCCTGCTGTGGCCCTAAATCCCAGGACCCTGGGATCATGACCTGAGCCAAAGGCAAACCGTTAACCCACTGGGCCACCTAGGCATCCCAGGAAGTTAATTTCTGATTTCGTGGTTAGGTTTTGCTAACAAGATGCCTGTGTTTATGTGCCACAAATCTTATCTTGGAAAATTAGCAATGGGCATGAGGAAAAAATTTACCTTGTAAATTTTGGAGCATGAGGAAAAAATTTACCTTGTAAATTTTGGAGAGAGTTTTTTTGCCACCCAGATTTTATGAGTAAATGAACTGTACTATTCTAGGAATACTACTGCACTTGATCAAATAGTACACACATACAGCCCTTAGTAAGGTAGAAAATATTTCATCTTCCAAATTTTATTTTATACATTCTTGAGATACATTCTCAGGTTAGTGAATTTTATCATACCATAAGGTAATTTTAAGAATTATCTTCTTAAAAAAAAGAATTATCTTCTTTAGTGGTATAAAATAATGAAAATGATGTGGAAAAAAACTATTATGTCTTGCTTTTATAAAATAACATTGTGTCCTGGGAAATGCTTTATCAAACTTATATTACTAGTTGTCTGTTTTCAGATTTTCAGTTTTCTTTTCTGTATTGGTATTTATTTCTGAATTTCCAGCCTTTAAAATCAGATTTGAAGCAATTGGCATTAAAAGGGAATATTTTGGGCACCTTAGCTGGCCCAGTGGGAAGTGCATGTGACTCTTGGATCTTAGGATTGTGAGTTGGAGCCCCATGTTGGATGTAGAAATTATTTAAATAAATATTTTAAAAAGGGGTATATTTACATTAGAGGCATATAGAATGGGAAGTGGTGTAACTGTAGAGATTTTGTCTTAAATAGGTAGGAGACCAGTGGATTTCAGTTTGTCTTTTTGTGAATGATACCACCTCAGAACATTTTCCAGTATTGCTAGGGTTGTTGGTGTATTTGTGAAATTTTAAGTGGTTGGAGGTTTTATTGGGGTCTTGAAAAGCATAGTTATAGGGGCACCTGGGTGGCTCAGTGGGTTAAGCCTCTGCCTTCAGCTCGGGTCATGATCTCAGAGTCCTGGAATCGAGCCCCGCATTGGACTCTCTGCTCAGCAGGGAGCCTGCTTCCCCCTCTCTCTCTGCCTGCCTCTCTGCCTACTTGTGATCTCTCTCTGTCAAATAAATAAATAAAATTTAAAAAAAAAGAAAAGCATAGTTATAGATGAGAAGTAAAATCAGAATACAGTAATGATGCACCAGGCTAACAAAAAATATAGGCTGCAATAAATTGGAGACCATTAGTGTTGTCACTTTATATTTTGAGATGAATGTGTTCTACTTTTAGTTTGGATCTTTTGCTGAAAAAATAAAACTGGTAGTGTTAAATAGTGTAACAGGTAAAATATATCTTTATATAAAAAGCTAAGACAGGTTTAACCATACTTGTCATTTATTTTGCATTGAAAATATAGTGGAAAGGGGTGCCCAGGTGGCTGAGTTGGTTAAGCAACTGCCTTTGGCTCAGGTCATGATCCCAGCGTCCTAAGATCAAGCCCGTGTTGGGCTCCCTGTTCAGTGGGAAGGCTGCTTCTCCCTCTCCATCTTCCCCTCCACTCATGCTCGCACTTTCTCAAATAGTAAATTTAAATTTAATTTCTCAAATAAAATTTTTTTATTTTTTTATTTTTTAAAGATTTTTTTTTTTTTTAAAGATTTTATTTATTCCTTTGATAGACAGAGATCACAAGTAGGCAGAGAGGCAGAGAGAGACAGAGGAGAAAGCAGGCTGTCCGCAGAGCAGAGAGCCCGATGCGGGGCTCGATCCCACGACCCTGGGATCATGACCCGAGCTGAAGGCAGCGGCTTTAACCCACTGAGCCACCCAGGCGCCCCTATTTTTTAAAGATTTTATTTATTTATTTAACACAGAGAGATGGAGATCACAAGTAGGCAGAGAGGCAGGCAGAGAGAGAGGAGGAAGCAGGCTCCCTGCTGAGCAGAGAGCCCGATGCGGGGCTCGATCCCAGGACCCTGGGATCATGACCTGAGCTGAAGGCAGAGGCTTTAACCCACTGAGCCACCCAGGCGCCCCTCAAATAAATTTTTTTAAAAAGAGAAGAAAGCATAGTGGAAAGATGGAAGTCATCCATCAGAATACAAGTCTGTAATATGCAGCAGAACTCACTGGAACTCTCTTACAGTACCACTCTCTGTGTTTTAAGAAAATTAACTTGTGCCTAGAAGAGATGTTGAGCATTTAGGCTTATAATTTCAAGATCATTGCTCTTAGGAAAATAATGGATAGGAATAAACTGTGGCATATCGACACGATGTAATATTATTTGCTGCTAAAAAGAAATGTGCTATCAAGCCATGAAAAGACAGAGGAACCTCAAATGCATATTACAAAGTGGAAAGAAGCCAATGTGTAAAGGCTACAATATCACATGATTCCTTGGGGATTCTGGAAAAGGCAAAACTATGGAGACAGTGAAAAGATCACTGTTTGTGCCAAGGTTAAGGAAAAGGGATGAATAGATGGAGCACAGGATTTTTAAGGCAGTAAATCTGTTCTGTATGAAAACTGTAATGGTGGATACATGTCATTATATGTTTGTCCAAATCTATAGAACATTTAATACCAAGAGTGAATTTGGGCGATACTGGTGTTGGTGTAGGCTCATTGATTTTAACGAATGTACCACTCTTACGCAGGATATAGGTAGTGGAGGAGGTTTTAGGTGTGTGGGGAGGAAAGGGTATATTAGCACAATGTACTGTTTGTTCAGTTTTGCTTTGAACCTAAAACTATAAAAAAATAAAGTTGATTAATAAAAATAACAGGGTAAGGGGCAAGTCATTTGTAACCATATGTAGTTTGCATGTTCTAAGTGAAATTTTTTTGTGTGATGTATACTAAGAAAAATAGAAATACAGATCGTTTCTATGAAATTAGTAAATTTATTTGTCAGAGAGCTCGCAAGCAAGGGGAGCGGCAGGCAGAGGGAGAAGCAGGCTCCCACTGAGCAAGGAGCCCAATGTGGGATTGGATCCCAGGATCCAGGGATCATGATATGAGCCGAAGGCAGATACTTAACTGACACCCAGGCATCCCTCAGATGTTATTTTTGAGGCGGGGAAAAAAGTCAAATGGAAATAAATTAAGCAGAAACTCTAATGGGTTTAGAAAGCTGTGGGTCGGGGCGCCTGGGTGGCTCAGTGGGTTAAAGCCTCTGCCCTCGGCTCGGGTCATGATCCCAGGGTCCTGGGATCGAGCCCCGCATCGCATCGGGCTCTCTGCTTGGCAGGGAGCCTGCTTCCTCCTTTCTCTCTGCCTGCCTCTCTGCCTACTTGTGATCTCTGTCTGTCAAATAAATAAATAAAAATCTTGAAAAAAAAAAAGAAAGAAAGATGTGGGTGGAGGCTTAAGGAATTATAGATAGGAATAATCCTGGATGCTTAAGGGGACCAAAATAATTAATAGAACTTTTAAGGAATTCTGTAGAACTTTTAAGAATTTTATAGATGAAGCTAAGCCAGTTTGAACAAAAGTCATATTCATTTAGGTAAATATAGGAAATCTGGTCATTGTGATATATATTAGGGTCTTATATCTCCTTTCCCACAATCTTGCTATTAAGTAATATATAGCAGCAAAGCCATACAAACCAACATTGATAAGCAAATTGCTATAAAATCAGTGAGGTCCTGTTTCTATAAGCTACAAGCCCAACTCTATCCAAGTCACTTAATAAAGCTTTAAGCTTTTTCCCCAAGATGATAAATAATGATCCTTAGTTTCCGGTATTACTCTGCTAGGGTTCCCATGACAAAATAGCAAAGAAATATTTTCACACTCTTGTGAAGGCTGGAAGTCCAAGATCTCCTTGGCTTGCAGATAACTGCCTTCTGTCTCTCTCTCTCTCTCTTTCTCCTCATATGGTCTTTTCTCTATGCATAGGTGGGGAGAAAAAGCTTTTATAAGGACACCAGTTCTGTTGGATTAGGACTCCACCTTTATGACCTTTATTTTTTATTTTCATATATAGAAATATATATTCAAGGGATGCCTGGGTGGCTCAGTCGGTTAAGCCTCTGCCTTCAGCTCAGGTCGTGATCCCAGGGTCCTGGGATCAAGTCCCCACATTGGGCTCCTTGCTCGGCAGGGAGCCTGCTTCTCTCTCTGCCTCTGCCTGCCACTCTGCTTGCTTGTGCACGCTCGCTCTCTCTCTCTCTGAGAAATAAATAAATAAAATCTTAAAAATAAAAAAAGTTATATTCAGTATCCTTGCATTCAGTTTTGGGCACCATCCTATGTCAGCACATACACACTGCATTCCTTTTAGCAGTACCTTTGTTGTATTTGAAAAACACATGGGTGCCAGGTGCTATTCCTGGATTCAGAGTCCAGAGTACTCACCATTACACCATGGAACTGCCCGCCAGGTGCTATTCCTAATGTAAGTTCTAATATACTGTCATTATTCCTCAATTATAAATAAGGAAACTGATGCCTAGAGAACTTGGAAGTAGCAAAGTCACTGCATTGTGGTCCATCGTATAACCATCATAATTCACTTCACCAGCCACCTAACGACAAATTTAGGGATGATTCCAATTTGTTATTATAAAATGTATTGCATAAAACATACATTTTCACATCTTCAGGCTTTGGTGTGTTTCCATGGGGTAAGTAAGAATAGTAATACTGGGGATGCCTGGGTGAGTCAATCATTTAAGTATTTGCCTTTGGCTCAGTTCATGATCCCAGGGTCCTGGGATCAAGTCCCATGTTGGGGTCCATGCTCCACTGGGAATCTGCTTCTCCCTCTCCCCCTTCCCCTGCTTGTGCTTGTACTTATACTTGTGCTCATTCTTTCTCTCTCAAAAATAAATAAATAAAATCTTTAAAAAAAAAAAGAGTAGTAATACTGTTGGGGGAGGGCCGCGTCTGGTTGGCCCAGTGGGTTAAGCATCTGCCTTCAGCTCAGGTCATGATCCCAGGGTTCTGGGATCTACCCCTGGGTTGGGCTCCCTGCTCAGCAGGGAGCCTGCTACTCCCTCTCTCTGTGCCCACACGCGCACACCCCCCCACCTGCCTCAAGCTCAAATTGATTCACCAAATTGATGCACCCATTTTTACTCCCACAAATAGCATATGAGAGTCCAAGTTGCTCTGTATTCTATTAAAACTTGGTATGTTGTGTTTCTCATTGTAGCTGTTCTGATGGGTATACAGTGACTGTTGCATTTTGGTTTTAATATGTATTTTCTGATGATTAATAAAGTTAGATATGTATTTTTCTTGGCAGTTTGTTACCTTTGAGTCAATATCTGTGATTAGGTTCTTTCCAGAAACACGGAGAGTTTTTTGTTTGAAGCAAAAAGGAAAACCGTCTATACATTTTTTCCCTCCACGTGAAGTTTTAAAGTAGAGTGCAATATATGAACAGATTAAAAGGAGTATTTCTTGAGAGGCAGCGTAGCATAGTAATGAAAAACAGATTCTGGGTGGGATGCCTGGGTGGCTCAGACACTTAAGCATCTGCCTTTGGCTCAGGTCTTGGTCCCAGTGTCCTGGGATCAAGCCCCACTGTGGGCTCCTTGCTTAGTGGGTAGCCTGCTTCTCCCTCTGCCTGCCGCGCCCCCCCCCCGCCCCCCCGTAAATCCACGTGCTCTCTCTCTCTCTGACAAATAAATAAATGACATCTTAGAAAACAAAAACAGATTCTGGGCCCAGACTCCTCCATTAGAAATCCAGGTTTTGTCACAACTGACTTTGGGCAAGTTACTTCTATTTGCTTCAGTTTCCTCTACTCTAAAATGAATGTAGTAATAATACTTTCGTTGTAAAGTTAATGTCAGGGTCAAATAAGTTTATATATAGCACATAGCACAGTGTGTGGTATATAGTAAGCACTATAAAATTTTAGCTGCTATCAGTAGTGGTGATGGTGATACAAATTTATTTTACGAATTGATGTCAAGGTAGCTGACAATAACGAGACTCTTATTGAGTACAAATTTGAAATTGAGGTTTATGAATGATAGTTGCAATTTTACTTTAGATTCAACCTCCATTTTTTTGTTTTGGTTTCACAATACCAAGAAAATCTTGATATACACAGATGAACAATTACAAATAGATAAGGTTTACCCAGTAGTCTCAGGGTTAAGGTTTTAGATCAGCTTAATTGACAAGAAGTAGTTGAAAACGTTTTGAAATTGTAGCTAAATATCCATATTTTGCTTGGATTTTCTGTGCTTAAATAAAAAAATCACAGAAGCAGCCCTAAAAATTATTACAGTTTTAATACCCATTGTGTTATCACAATACATCTGCATTACAAGTTTGTGTATTCCTGCTTTCAGCCACAGAGCTGCAGTTTTTCTAATTAATGACATATTTTCAAGGTACTCAAACAGGTAGCAGGTAAAGCTCTGCACATCAAGGATGACTTTACTGGGCAGCACAAGTTCTGCATTGTGTGGTGTTTGGTGTGTTAACATTAGGTATAGGGAAACACTCGCGTGTGTCCTGTTGCTAGTTCATAGTTCCTTCTACGGCCATCTGTTCATGGTAGTTGCTTCTACAGCCATCTGCCAGGGCCACAGGCTGCGGCCTACAGGCAGTCTTGCATGCTTGCAGCTAGCAGACCCTTAGATCATTAGAACATTTCCACCTAATCTAAGTCTTTTAACCAAACTTAAATGAATATCTTGACACCTCCTGTAGCACTAGTGTCATTTCTTCCCAGCAGATGGTTTCTCACTGCTCCTTAGGCGGCACTAGCTCCTCCAGGCTGGCCAGTCTCCCCTCTTCCTCACCACCACCACCACCACCACCACCACCACCACCACCACCACCACTGTAGTTTTGTGTTCCCTTCTCGGTGGTTAACAGTGCCGGTATACTCTTCACATCTGACTTGAGTACTGTAATTTAATTTCTTTGTGGTCCTGCGTGGACCCCACCTTCTCTCAGAATCATCCGTCTCTGATAGTTTTATTTCCTATGAAATCCTGTCCTAACATTCTGTATCTCAGGATCTAAAACTTAAAAAAATGTATTACATAGTTGTACTCTGAGCACTACCCCCAAACCAGTGCCACTCACAAACTCCATCAGCAGAGGGAGCTACATAAAAGAAGACGAGTCCCTGAAATGAAGCCCTGAAGCAGAAAAAGTACTTGTGAACAATGACGTTTTCACATACTGCCCAGTACTAAAAAAGAGCTTGAGTAGCAGTGTTAGAAATGAATGATTTGGGTCCAAACCCCACCTTAAAACTTACATGAGGAGATTTGTAAAATATTTTTGAGTATCACCTTAGAATCCTATTTAAGGAGGATGACCTGATAAACATAAGCATATTAGGAGAAGCAGTCTAGTAGTTAGGGGATTTTTTTTAACCCAGTTTATCCCCCCCTCCCTGAAAGTTTTCTTTATTAAGGAAGGTAAAGTGAGGTCTCTATTTTGAGAAGTACTGAGTCATAAAGTTGCTAAGAAATATGGATAACCTGTTCCAGGTTTTAAGGATGGAATTTTTTAAAGTAAATTTCTTATATTTTGTTCTGATTAAATATGTGTATCTTAATTTCAGTTAGCAGACTTGAAGAAAGAGAAGCAGAATTGAAGAAGGAATATAACGCATTACATCAGAGACACACTGAGGTGGGTTTCTGGGTTGTTCTTACCATATTAATATTGAACTAAAAGAATTGACCTGAGAAATTATATTTATATCTTAATTTTTCTTTGAAAGTCAGCTAATATAATTCCTGGGGATTATGTCCAGAAAACATTAAATTTCATGTGGCATTTACCTTGTTACCAAAGGTTGACTTCTGTTGTTTTTTATCTGGAATTAACTATTCATGGATGAGAATTAGTGTGCCACAAAATAGTGTAATTACTAAGGCAGTTCCAATAGTTGTTTCTTTGGCCAGCTAAGTACAAAGTAATGTGTAATTAAAAGTATATATGATGCTAACATGACAGAATTGATTTAATTTATTTGGTTAACCAGTTGGGAAATGATGGATTGGTAAATTGTTGGTAAGAGTTTCTGTATTTATAATCTACTATAAAGGGCTTATTTGCTTTAAGCTCATAACAGATAATATAAACACAAACTGTGTATTAAATCAGAATGACTCTAAAATAGGTTTTCTGCATGAAATTTCAGTATTTTTAAGTTAATAACTCTAGTACCTAATCTCTTTAAAGCAAATTAGAAAATGTGCCCAAGCATCTTTTACCTTTTTATGATTCTCTGTTAGCCTTTCATCTGCTGCCTTTGTTGCAGTCTCCTGAATGTGAAAATTGTTTTTGTGTTTCATGGTCAGTCTGGGGGGGGTCACAAACCTCAATAAATAGAATTTTCACAGACTCAAGCACTATTTGTTACATGAAAAAAATAATCCCCCCCCCTTTTTTTTTCCCGTTTCTCATCCAAATCTCCCAGGGTACAGATGGTTCCAGTCTTCAGCTTCCATTTTTCTTTAATTTGTGATCTCTTATCCTGCCTGTGGTAGAAACCTATATTGTTGCTTTTAAGGATTTGCTTTGGAGTAATATGATTAATGCTTTCTTGAGGAGGGGTTGGAATTTCTGACATAGGAGGTTTGATTATTACTATCTTAGCTTTTTGTAGCCACCTGTGAAGAATTTATATTCAGTGGTGGAAGGAAAAGTTTGGCTACAGAGATTTGGAACCATGGAGCCCTGGGAAAACAGGAATAGCTTAAACAGTGGCCTTGTCAGTGTGAGAAGAATACCCACATTTTGATTAGATGACAATCAGTAGATATTAAGACTATTCAGAAATGATTGATGGGGCACCTGGGTGGCTCAGTCAGTTAAGTGACCAACTTGTGGTATCATTTAAGCAACCAAGCTCCATCACCCATCCCCATTTTATTATTATCTTTATTATTATTATTATTATTATTTTTCCATCCCCATTTTAGAGATTGAAGTTCAGAAAGGGAATATGAAGTGATTTGTTCCAAATTCCCTGCTAGTATGTGACTGAATTTGAACCTAGGTCTGTCATACTCTGTTGCCTTAATTTTCAATAACACTTTCAGGTTATGGAACATAGTGAGCATTAAAAGCACTAGAAATTTTTCTGTGCCTCTTTGCTTTCTGGCATTGCAAAAACCTTAAGAATAGGGGCATCTGGGTGTCCCAGTCGGTTAAAGCGTCTGCCTTCTGCTCAGGTCATGATCCCAGGGTCCTGGGATTGTGATTCCCACATACTTGCTCAGCAGGAGAGCCTGCTTCTCCCTCTCCCTCTGTCCCTCCTCCCTGCTCCTGCTCTCTCTCTCTCTCTCTCTCTCTCATCTCTCTGTCAAATAAATAAATAAAATCCTTTCAATCCTTTCATTATATGTTAATAAAAAAAAAGAATAGTGGCCTTGCAGCTATAAGATACAGAATTCTTGGGCTGTGCATAGAGAGGTCCATGGCCAACACGATTAAAGGGCCCCTTTTCTCCAAAACCTCACTTACTGCCTTACTTCCCCATTTTAGCCGAGCTGACAGTCAACCTCTGCTGTGATTTTTCTATGCGGAGGGGAGTAGGGGTTTTCCAGACAGTGTGCTTGGGATCCTTCTGGATCTGCCAAGTGTTTGTTGTTGAGGCCACTCCTAAATAAGTGTGAATTAATATATAGACCTGAGAAAGTGGAGAGTTGTAGTTATGAGATGAGGAGGGATGGGGCTGGTGGACCCAGTAGTAGATTATCTAAAGCATGCCCTCTTTTACTGTCTCATCTTTCTCTCTTTTGTCTCGCACCACTGATCCTGCCCTCCCATTCACTTTTTTTTTTTAAAGCAGAGCTATATTGTGAAGCCTGTAATTAAAATTTTTTTTAATTAAAAAATATATTTTACAATATATTAAATTTCTACTTTTTTGATGCATTTACAGAATATAGTGCATTTTTTATTTCAGACGTCAGGAAATGCTTTAGGGTGTGGGGTTTTCTTGTGGGTGTGAGGAAGAAAGAACAATGAGCTTATCCCTGTTATCATCGCCTGCCTAGAGAATTGACTAAAAGGGCAAATACAACACTGGTCCAGGAATGTTTAACTTTTTGAGTCAGAGGGACTTGAGTTCTGACCCTAAAGCCAACTAGCTAATGGCAGTTAGAACACAGTTGATCATTAACTAGCTGGTCAAATTGGGCAAGTTATTTTAATCTTAAGCTGGAGTTCATAAAATTCTAATATTGTTGTGAGGATAAAATGAAACTGGCTCTAAATGCACTGGGTGACTTATGCTCAATAAATGTTAGCTGTCATTTTCTTATTCTCTACTATAAAGTGCTAGTTTATTTTATTTATTTATTTTTTAAAAAGATTTTATTTATTTCACAGACAGAGATCCAAGCAGGCAGAGAGGCAGGCAGAGAGAGAGGAGGAAGCAGGCTCCCCGCCGAGCAGAGCCCGATGCAGGACTCGATCCCAGGACCTTGGGACCATGACCTGAGCCGGAGGCAGAGGCCTTAACCCACTGAGCCACCCAGGCGCCCCATAAAGTGCTAGTTTAATTGGGTTGGAGCCAATTTTGTTACATAGACCATTTTGGAATTATATCTGGGATATATCATTTGAAGAAGGAATCAGTCTTTTGAAGGTTTAGAATTCAACATTTTATAAATTAAAAAAAAAAAGAATCATTTAAGACAAGAATCAACTTGTGGAGTGGACTATTTGGGGGGGGGTAGAGCTGATTCTGTCTTTGCATTTATAACTTTTATTTTTCTATATTGAATAAATAGAATACTATCAAGGCAGTGTAAGGGAGGTTTCTATTTTCTTCATATGAGTGCTTAAGGAAATTTAGATTCTTCATCTGAGCTAATCAATTGCATATGATTACTATCCAGTATATAGAAATTCAGCTTGGGTTTTTTAAAATCTTTTGAGAATTTAAGTTTATATCTCTTTGGCCCAACCATCACTTTGTTACTTTAGTTTCATTTTTGTTGTTTTCCTTAAAGTTCTTCTTTTTTTTTTTTTTTAAAGATTTTATTTATTTATCAGAGAGAGAGAGAGAGCAAACGAGCACAGGCAGACAGAGTGACAGGCAGAGGCAGAGGGAGAAGCAGGCTCCCTGCGGAGCAAGGAGCCCGATGTGGGACTCGATCCCAGGACGCTGGGATCATGACCTGAGCCGAAGGCAGCTGCTTAACCAACTGAGCCACCCAGGCGTCCCCTTAAAGTTCTTCTTGATTCAAGAAGAAAACAGTTCATTATTTCTGACTTGCTGACACAAAGACAAAAACTGTATTTCTGCAGATATGTTCTTTAAATTGGGGGTAAAGAGAAAATATAAATTTTTTAAAAAGATTTTACTTATTTATTTGACAGAGAGAGAGATCACAAATAGGCAGAGCAGCGGGTGGGTGGGAGAAGCAGGATCCCAGGACCCTAAGATCATGACTTGAGCCAAAGGCAGAGGCTTAACCCACTGAGCCACCCAGATGCCCTGAGAAAATACAATTTTAAATTAGTTAAAATTAAATTAAAATGTAAAAATTAGTTAAAATTAAAATTAAATTAAATTAATACAAATTTAAAATAGAAGATATGTAAATTTAAAACTTTAAAAAATACCTTCATACACCATATCCCTATAATTCTACATTAATTTTTCTTAGCCTGATAAAATTCTTATTTAGAGACAGTCCTAACTGGGAAAAGCCTGATTAATTCTCTTATAATGTTTGATTTGATAGATTTACTTATCTTAATTCATGCATCAATTCACCTTACTGTTTACTTGAAGTAAACAACACTTTCAGATTGATGTATTTAATTTTTCTACATACATGCCAAGTAAAATTTTCCCAACAAAAATGTGCTTTTTAAAAATTTTATAAGTTTGTTCAAAATCTTGTTTCTTTTAATAGTTATGCTTTTAATATGCTACAGTGCATATTTCAAGTTATATTGAAATTGAAATCCATGTTCACAGAGCTAAAGTTTAGAAACTTCCATAGCTGTTCCATGCCTTTTTAAGCATTCTTAAAATACTTTAAATAAATAAATAAATAAATAAAAATAAAATAAATAAATAAATAAATAAATAAAAATAAAGTACTCAGCTACTTAGTGGGAAGAATATTCAGATTTTTTTTTTTTTTAATTTTATTTATTTGACAGATCACAAGTAGGCAGAGAGGCAGGCAGAGAGAGAGGAAGGGAAGCAGGCTCCACGCTGAGCAGAGAGCCCGATGTGGGGCTCAATCCCAGGACCCTGAGATCATGACCCGAGCTGAAGGCAGTGGCTTAACCCACTGAGCCACCCAGGTGCCCCAGAATATTCAGATTTTAAGAATTCATAGTCCCAAGAAAAGTCATCAATCTTTTCTTGTCTACTTTTCAAATTTACATTCTTTTAGATTGCTAACACACCTTTTCTTACTCTTTAAAATGTATTTTTTCTTATCCTATCATGTTAGTATCTAGCAAAGGCCTTTTGAATTTATGATTGAAATTTTGAATTTTACATGTTTTATTGTTACGTAAATGTAAAAGTCGAACTGTACATTACCACAAACTAAATAGGATTATAGAATTTCTTGTCAGTTTATATACTTGATATTCTTGAAGCTTTCACCTCCATATTCAGCTTGTCTATCTTATGGCTCCTTATCCAAGATTTAAAATCAGCACTCTGGGGCGCCTGAGTGGCTCAGTGGGTTAAATCCTCTGCCTTCGGCTTAGGTCATGATCCCAGGGTCCTGGGATCGAGCCCCACATCAGGCTCTCTGCTCAGCAGGGAGCCTGCTTTCTCCTCTCTCTCTGCCTGCCTCTCTGCCTACTTGTGATCTCTGTCAAATAAATAAATAAAATCTTTAAAAAAATAAATAAAATAAAATCAGCACTCTGATGGGGCACTTGCTGGCTCAGTCAGTAGAGCATGGGACTCTTTGTCTCAGGGTTGTGAGTTTGAACTCCATTTACCTAAAAATAAAATCTTTAAAAGATAAATAAATAAATAAAAATAAAATGAAAGTGCTCTGATTTTTTCATTTTATTTGCTAATAGATGATTACATTAAGTAATGATACCAATAAATTAACAATCAAATGTAAGAGAAAATATCTTAGCACTCTTCCTTTCTTTTTTTAAAAAGATTTTATTTATGTATTTGAGAGAGAGAAGTGCAGGTGTGTGTGTTTGGGGGGGATGCCGGCTGGGGGAGAAAGAGAAGCAGATTCCTGCTGAGCAGGGAGCTTGACTTGAGGCTCAATCCCAGGACCCTTAGATCATGACCTGAACCGAAGGCAGACACTAACTGAGCCACCCAGGTACCCCATATTTTAGCATTCTTTTAACGAAATCTATAGACACAGGATATAAACATCTTTATGTTAAGTTAAATGAAGTTACTGAGTTAATTTGAAAGTGATATTTACTGTGAATCCTTTGTAAAATGGGAAAATATCACCACATTAGAGTATGGTTTTTTCTTAAGTTTCATGTTAATTTCTTTATTGTTTCCCATTTTATAGTGAATGGATTTCTCTAATGACCTTTTATTTTTATCAGCGGTCTTTTATCACCTCCTTCCCAATGCCTATATCCTAACTTGTGTTATTTATGTCAAAATTATATCTTTTAATAGCATCACATATTGTTGAAAAAAGTTTTTGCTATGCTAAGCAACATGTTGGCTACTTCTTTGGGCACCAGCATCCTTAAATGTAAGCATTTGCATATATTCTTTTGCCATTTAAAATTTTTTCATCCTTGATATTCTTTTGCATGGAACTGTGGGTAGTCTAATAAGTATGAAATTTCTACAAAAATGTTTCCCTTGTTAAAACACTTTTTATTTCAGGTATTAGCCTTAAAATTTGCCTATTTTTTTCTTTCTTCAAAATAGATGATCCATAATTATATGGAACACTTAGAAAGAACAAAACTTCATCAGCTCTCAGGGAGTGAACAACTAGAATCCACAGCTCATAGTAGAATTAGGTAAGCTTTGTCAAACATTTTGCCTTGAGAAAAATCGAAATAATCTGTTTGTTTCTATTTCTCCCCGTTCTTTAATCCTGGAACAATAGTTAGGCTGATTCACAAAGCTCTCTCTCAAAAAGCATAGTTGGAATGCTGTAGGAGAGAATAGCATAGAAAAATAGCAACAGCCCTCACTATTGAAAAGGTAAATCGTGAGCCCTGCCATCTAAGCAATGTATCAAGGTATTTTGATTGTTATGTAATGCTAAATGGAGATTATACTAGGTTTAAATTTTTCTGATTTGTGGGGGTGCTGAAAATTGTCATTTCTCCTGTACAATTGGTTTCAAGTCCTTTTTGTTACCGAGAGGCATGTTTGAAAGGGTTAGACTTCTCTTTGATGTAGGAGTGTGAATAAATTATGTAGATCTCCCAAGCCTTGTAGCCAATGAGCTAAGCCAGGACTCTTAGTGGAGAGGAAAATAGTTAATAGGCGGGCTGTCGCTCCGGATTGCTGCATAAATGCTAGGAGCAGCAGCTCTATGGTTATGAGGTGGGGAGAGCAGGATGACGTCATCGCTTCGGAGCTGCTGCAGGATGGAGTGGAAAGCTGCTGCTGATGGCATTGTTTTTGTGGCAGCAGCTGAATGACAGATCCTCACTACAAAGATACCCCTTTGGCCCCTGTGTAGGCCTCCTGGTTCGGGTGTTTCACCATGCCAGCACAGCGCCATGAGTCCTGGATGCATGCTGCTGTTTGTGTTTGGCTTTGTTGGCGGGGCGGTGGTCATTAATTCTGCTATCTTAGTATCTCTCTCTGTTTTGCTGCTTGTGCACTTTTCTATTTCTACCGGTGTGCCAGCTCTGACGCAGAACCTACCAAGGATACTCAGGTACTCTAGTCTCTCTTAGAAGCCCCTGTTTAGTTGGTCTTTCTCACATTTTTAGCTTCACAGGTCTGCTTTGTAACCATTTCTGTTGCAGATTGAAACAATGGAAAATGGCCTGAAGCTAGGATTTTTCTCTTATTTGTAGTCATTTACAGACCATCACCTAGGGATATGGCTTTGTCTTTGGAAACTACCGACTTAAGAAAAGGATTTTCATATTGTACTTAGGCACTAGTACAAGGTCAGTGTGGTTTTGTTTTAGGCAGAGTGTTTAGAGAGTAAAGGGAGAGCAAGAGTAAAACACTGGTCCAAGTTTATACAACCGCTGTGTTTAGCATCTGAGCATCTGGGGGCCAGTATCTTTTATGCTGAGACTTATAGTCAGGTAGACACAGGCCGAAGGTGTTTATTTTGTTCAGTTATTCTTTGACGGACACTTAGGCATCATTTTTGCAGTTTTTGATAATAACTCCCGAGAACTGACAATTTAAATATTTTCTTTCTAAAAAAAAATATATTTTAAGGTGAAAGGATTTAAACCTTTTACAGCCAGGAATGCATTTCCCCCCTCATTATTTACACATCAAAGTTGTGAAAGCTTTACAAAGCCTATTCACTATTGTTTTGTCAGATGTTGCCCTTTCTTTGTAGACTTGGGTGACAAATATCCGTGCCTGCGTGCCTGCTTGCGGGGGTAGTCATTAATCTCTGGAGCTTTGCTGCTTCTCACTCTACTCACCCTGTAAGAACCGTCTTCTACATCTTTGATTTCAGGATTGGGTGTTTTTTGTTTTCCAGCTCCTTAAACTAAAGGCATCTGATTTGTTCAGTTTTCCCCGTTGTGCCTTGGTTTTAAAGGAAGGTTCATGGTGTTGAGCTTTTATTATTTAAATGTTTACTTAAAATACTCAACTTGTGGATTTAGATAAATTAAGAGGAATTAAACTAGTAAGTTCCCTCAAGGTGTTCTTTTTATTCATTGGTCGGTTGGTGTTTAATATTAGTTTAAGGCCCAGAAGTCAGATTTCATTTATGATCTAAAATTAGATACTTGGCCATTTATTTTCTTTCCCGATTTTATAAAAATTGGAAGAAATCTTACCACTTTTATATATTTAATACACAAAAGATTAGTTTATATGTATATTTAGGCTTTTAGGAAATTAAAAAGACCTTAACTCAAGAATATGTAAGATTAAAATAAGACTAATTTGAAAGGGCTGTGTAAGGTTTCGGTCTATTGGAGATGGCAGTGCTGTGCTGTGCCACGCAGTGCCGTGCGGCAGGGAAGAGGCTTTGGAGCTGGGCCCCGAGGCTAGAAATGCTCTGCCACATGGTTGCTGTAGGACCTTTGTCAGTCAAGTCGCTTAAAATCTCTGTGCCCAAGTTTCCTTCTCTGAGGTTCTTACCCCTTTGGATAGTTTTAAAAATCGAGTGTAAGATGATTGTTTTTTATTTAATCCGTTGCAAGATATTTAGTAAACCAAACAAGTAAATAATTTGTGGTCATTTATATATGAACCCCATTTTTAGCAGAACTGTTTTCCAGAACTCTGGCTATTTTACCGATAAAATACCTTATGATTAAATTCAAAAAGTTCTTTGACACAAATTTGCTGATGATGTTATGGAATAGAGATATCAAAGTCTTCAATATTAAGATTAAATTGTCAAGAAATAGGTAGGTTCCAAGGAAAGTGTGTGGGCCTTGGAGGGCAACGGGTCTGACTTTGAGCCCCATCTCTGTGAATTACTAGTGCTTAATGTCTCTGAACTTCACTTTTCCTAATCTGAAAACTGGGGAAATGATCTCTATTTCCATATGAAGATTAAATGAGATAATTAAACCATCTTTTGTGCTTGCTACATGGTGAATGTTGAACAATCTTTTTAAAATTTTATTAATGGTTATTTGTTTTAAATGTGTATAGAGCCAAGAAGCTGTTTCAAAAAAATAAATTGGGAATTTATTTATACACAGGTTACATTTAAACAACCAACTAAAAAATGAATATATGGAACTAAGTTTTTAAAGAATATAACAAGGATTCTGATAGTTGAACATGGCTTTGTTTCTAAACAGTGGCAGCATATTGAAACATATTGAAACCCCCAGGATTTAAGCCTGTTACTTGATGTTTTTCCAAATGTATCCCCATTCTTTGGTTTCTTCTGTGAGTTTCACTGAAGCACTTAATATGTACAGTACTAAACATGCACACCAACATAATTTAGGACATAAACATTAAACTTTCAGGGTTTTTTTTTAAAGTAGGATTCTAACTGACTTGGATAATTACATGTCCTCTCTCCCCTCAACTCATGACTTCTTATCAGTAAATAAGGAGAAAAAACTACTATGTAGTTACATTGTTTTCCAGCTTTGAAACAGTGTGACCCAGAGCATTAGGACCCTCTTTATAGTCTCTGAAGAAAAATGCCCTTCCTGTAGAGCAGTTTCTAAATGATTAACGCAAGCAGTATAAAGGAGCGTGAATTCTACTGGTATTTTGGATTGTACACTTAGTTAACAGGAGTAGAAAAGCAAAACTTGGCTCCATAGTAGACTCTTTCATCCAGTAGTTTTAGACTTTTTCTTTGATATGTGTGAAAACAAATGTGTTGTCTGTCATTCATATAGGAAGATAATTCTAATGACTGGCCTGTGTTTTGATTTCTGTTAGCAGTGTGATGGATTTGCATGAAATCTGTATTATCTTCTTGCTTGTCTTTGCTTTTTGGGTTAGAGAGCTTTCCATTAAACTATCCCATTAAATTCACACCGTTTTTGCTTAAGTTATTCAGATATTTTAAAAAATAAAAAGCCATTTAGTAGCTCTTAGATCCTTACATTATTGGTTCTCAAAATACTACCCACCCCTGCCCCAAATTGAGGGATAAACATCAGACAACTTTTTATTTTGTCAAGTATGGACGTTAAAACAAAATTTGCTTTCTAGTCATTGTCATCATCATTTGATGAAAGAAAGAGCTTTAAAATCAAAGAAGCAGAAAAGATGTAGAAAAAGGTCCATCATTCTCAGGAAAGAACAGGTTCTATGATATATGGAAATGTTTATGTGTGTACATTATTGCCTATATCATCCAATAAGGATATAATAAATAATGCCTCTTCACTATGAACTTAGGAAAATTTTACTGATGAGCCAGCATTAAGGAATTATTGGTCTAAACAGATTAGCTGAGTAGTTACTTTACTTTTTGTCATTTGGTTGTTCTGGAAGCTTATAGACACAAACTTATGTTTATTTTTAAAATCTAGCCTTTTACTGGGCAGCCTACCTGCATTTAAGTTTTCCTAAATCAAATAGGTAAAGTACCCAAGTGTAAAGAATGATGAATAATTAGCTAACAGGGAAAAGTCCTGTTTTATTTCCTTGTGCATGCACACCTTTAACCAAACGCAATCTCTCAGTCCTTTCCCTTCACCCAATCTTTAAGAAGGAGTTCTGACAGTTTTACTAATTACTAATGTAATTAGGAATGGGAGAGCATATCCTTTGTGTTAAGTGAAGGCCAATTTCAAGAGACTTAAGTTTCTTGTTATAAAAATGAGCTTTCAGAATAAAGGACTTACTTAACAAAACTGAATATTTTCCCACCTTTCCCCCCCCATGTTTATTTATAATCTCAGTGTTTCTATTCTAATTTACATTCCTACCAGTAGAGGTATGTGTTCCAGGAGGCTCCAAACATTTAGTGTCTTGTTTTTTTGGTTGTGGGGTGTTTTTTTTTTTTTTTTTTTGCCAGTTTCTACTTTTTGGGTTAATGACCCAGGACAACCTCTTCCTAGGCTGGTTGCCACCTTCTAAAAAGCCCTTTTTAATTTGTAATCTAGGTATCACCAAAGGATATGTTTCTTGTTGAAATTCTGTTAGTATTAAAATTGTAACTCTTCTTCTTCATTGAAATTTCCCACAAAACATTGGAAACTCTACAGTCTTTTATAGAATTTTTGGGCTGCCTTGTTTGGAAAAACTAACAATGGTGTTCTCACATGAACTGAGATTGAAAGGAAGGCATGTTATTTGTTCTGTAGAAAAGCTTTCCTGCTGTTAAGGATTAAAACTCTTGGAGTTCATTTTACCACTTAATCAGTAGTCCTGATTTAAATTATACATAGATTTTCTGTTAGGCAGAAAAGATGCACCCGGAAGAGGCTCGGGCAAATATCTAGGTATTGGTTTGAGGATTTGGGAAGTGTAGAAGCAAGGGTGGATTCACTTTCAAAGGAGGAGGTTGCCAGTTTCCCTAGGGCTAATGTAAGCATGAGTGAAAATTTAGTAGCTTTTGTCCCTGTGAAACCAGACCAGAGACTGCTCCCCAGGGGAAGAACTACTCATCAGTAACTTAAAAGATTTCCTAAACTATTAGTTTATTACTTTTCTTAGTTAATTTCTTGGGGCTAATTTGAACTTCTGAGAGTATCCTTTTTCTTTGGTAAGAGTACTTGTCTAGATAGGCAGATGTTATTTTTTAAGTGTGATTATTCGAAAACAGTGACATCCCAGGCTTATTACTTATAGTCATGATGAACAGAAATTAAAAAGAAATGAATGAATGTTTAATTTTTTTCTCCTCTCTTCAATAGAAAAGAACGTCCTATATCATTAGGGATTTTCCCATTACCTGCTGGAGACGGATTACTTACACCTGACACTCAGAAAGGTGGTGAGACCCCTGGATCAGAGCAATGGAAATTTCAGGAATTAAGTCAACCTCGTTCTCATACTAGCCTGAAGGTAAGCTTCATTCTGCCAAAATCTTCAATTTACATTGTGTGGACTTTTGTAACCAAATTGAAGTACTAGATAGCTAAAACATAAGAAAATGAAAGTTTGTGTACACGTTATCATAGAAAACTAACTAACACCTTTTATTATCTTTTGCCTTTCTTTTAAATTGGAAATGAGCTCTTCCTAAAGAGTTGGGTTTTTACTATTCTTTTTCAAGTTATACAGGAAAACAAAGTCAAGCATTTTTATATCTTGATTAATATACTAATGACACTAATTACCAAAATTTCTGTTTGATTTAGGCTATTTTGATATTTATTTGGTCATACAAGTTTTAAGTGGGATAACTAGTGAACATATTGATTTTTTTAGACTTTAAAATCATTGCTACCAGAAATCCTTGGCTCACTGTTGGAAGCTTCACAATTTAGTAAGGCTTCATTTTTTTTTTTTTAAACGTGATTTTTTTCCCTCAAATGTCTTCATAAAGCAATATCCAAAAGTATATTGTGTTTAGGTAAAAAGGCCTAGTGTTAGTTCATTATAGATTATACTTTTGACCAAGAACATACCATCGATTATAAGTATAGTTAATAATATACTGTAAGACGGAAGATACACTAATAGTTTAAAAAATATTTAAAGTTTGGGTACCTGGCTGCCTCAGAAGAGCATGCAGCTCTTGATCTTGGGGTCTTAAGTTTGAGCCCCATGATGGGGGTGTAGAGATTACATTATACATACATATATACATGTATACATACATAAACTTAAAAAATTAAAATTATATTCTATATCTTATAAAGTTGATTTTTGTAAAGAGAATATTGATCATAATATAACATCTATCATAAAACAGGCCACCTCTAATGAATACAAATAAATTACATCTTATCTCCTTTTGTTGCTTTCTTTTTTTCCAAAGTACTTATTATGGTCTAAGCACTTAAAGATAGCCCTTCCAGGGACGCCTGGGTGGCTCAGTTGGTTAGGCGGCTGCCTTCGGCTCAGGTCATGATCCCAGCGTCCTGGGATCGAGTCCCACGTCCGGCTCCTTGCTCGGCAGTGAGCCTGCTTCTCCCTCTGCCTCTGCCTGCCATTCTGTCTGCCTGTGCTCGCTCCTGTGCTCTCTATCTGACAAATAAATAAATAAAATCTTTAAAAGAAAAAAAAAAAGATAGCCCTTCCACTTTTAAAATACTAAGTCATTTACTTAATTACTTTGTCTCTTTCTCTCCATTCAGAAGGTAAAGTCCATGTGGTTTATTTACTGCTATAACAGTTAGTCGTGGCCACTCAGAAGGTGTTTGTTGAATGAATTAGTTTTAGATGTTAGGAAGACTTTTTTGGGATAATATAAATGGTCTGTCAGCCCTGGTAGGTAGATGCATTTTGAATCATTTCACTGCCCTTTGAAATGTGCTCAAAACAGTAAGCAATCAATAAATATTTGATAGCTTTTCTCCCACTGAAAATTATTTTAAAAATTTATTTATTTATTTATTTATTTGACAGACAGATCACAAGTAGAGAGAGAGAGAGGAGGAAGCAGGCTCCCCGCTGAGCAGAGAACCTGATGCAATATGGGGCTTGATCCTAGGACCCTGGGATCATGACCTGAGCCTAAGTCAGAGGCTTTAACCCATTGAGCCACCCAGGTGCCCCCTGAAAAGTATTTTTAACAGTAAGACTGACCTCCCCTTTCCCCGCCACTCTTTTCTTTGTTGCTCAGTTTATGAGAAGCTAATCATGCAGCTGCTCAGTATCAGTCCCCAGTGATGCTGCTAGGAAATGCTCTAATTCTTTACTCTTCCTGCCACACTGGCTTCTTTTTAAAAACCTGCCTTTAGGTTTACTAGGTCTTCCAAAACACCCATCCCTCAATTCGCCTACTTACCATATCCCTTTCCTAAAACAAAATTAAGTAGGAGGGATACTTTTAGTACATCAAAAATGTATACCATATGGTAACTATATTTTAATTATATTCCAAAAAAGGAACTTTAAAGAGAAGATTATTATAATTCTCTTGTTGCTTTAATCTAGCAACATGGTGTGACAGAACTTTACTGAAAGTTATTAACTGATTAACAGATTGTTAATATTCACTTAAGCCCGAGAGGTTTTTTTTGTATCCTCTTTAGAGATATGAAGACAAATATTTCCCAGAGAGTTTCTAGAATAAAATCCTCTCTCTCTCTCTCTCTCTCTCTCTATCTCTCTCTTCCCCCCCTCTGGTCACGGAGCCACTAAATGAGATAAAGGCTCAACAACTATGAATTCCTAGGAGCGAAGTGGTGCATTACAAAAGAGCAAAAGTCAGATTTGTAAAGTATGTCTAATAATTAGGACATACTTTATTATTTACTCGGGCTCTTGTTATAAATCAGACATCTTTCTCTAACTTTATGAAAGGCTAGGAGTTGGGTTTAAGAGTTCACTTATGGACCGTGTCTCTTATACCCACTGGTCTTGGTGTCCTTATGTGATAGGAAGTGGGCTAGTCTAATTTAAAGTTTTCTACAACTTTCATTTCTCTGAGAATTTTGGGGATGACCTAGCTGTATTTAGGGCATGCTTTGCCTTTGTTATGAAAAAATTGAAGGTGAGAATTATAATTAAGATTAATTTTACTAGCACATTTTCCTGCGAGGTAAGGTTAAGGTGAAAACGTTCCATGAGAAAACCATATGATGGGGTTATAACCTTTAAGGAAACAGAACTACGGGAAGCTTTGTGGCAGAAGAGTGGCAATAGAGGGGATTTGCCAATGATTGTAATGTTATGGTCCTTCTTTGTTGCTGTATCGCAAATTTCTCACTGTGAGAGAAGAGTTGGAGTCTATAAGGCATTGTATCTTCAGGTACTGGAATATCTTCCAGGAATGATGCATCTAGAAAAGTGTACACGCAAAAAGAAGTGTTTGTACATACTGTGCTTCCCTGTATCATACTCTTCTGGGAGAGATTAACAAATAAATAAAGCAATAGATTTAAAATATTGAGATGTACTGCTGTGTGTGTGTGCACGCATGCACATGTGTGTGATGTACTGTTTAAAAAAGCAAGATAGGGGGTGAGAGTAAGTAGGGTGGAATGCTTACTTTAGGGTGGCAAAAAAGAAGGCTTCTTGGATGAGGTGATATGCACCCTGACGTGAGGGATGTACAAGTGCATGGAAAGGCCCTGTGGCAGGGGCAGACTAGAATGTTTGAGGAATGGTTGTTTTTACCCATCCTCTCCTTTGAGACTTTTAGTCTTAACTGCTGTGCTGACATGTCTTTTGTCAGGTTTACCATCTAAATATAATGGGAAATTCTCATCCCCACCCTGCCTTGAAACAGCGTTTGACACATTTGAATACTTATGGGTCCTGGACTTCTTCAGTTGAAGTTCCCCAGAGCTTTAAGCTTCTCTCTACATAATCCGGATTCCATGTCTGTAAATGCCCTCCATACATTGGTTACCAATTTGAATCTCTGACCCTGACACTTTTCCTGAACTCTATGCTGCTGAATCCATTTGCATTCTTTTATAGTTTTCCCACATATATATTTATGTCCTGCTTAGGTCACCACTAGTAGAAATAACCTTTGATGGCTAATCAAAATGCCACAGCTTACAGGAAGCCTCAAATGACACCCCATTAACGGCCCTCAGATCTAGTTTAGAGATCAGTAGAAAGCAGAAGAGTTTATATTGCATCATTAACAGAGATGTCTTACTGGGGCTGCTTCTAGTGAAATAGGTAAAAAGCAACTTGTGGTGAGTCACCTCCTCAGTTCTGTCAAAAATGCTAAAAGTGCTAAAGGTGGAGGCGCCTGGGTGGCTCAGTGGGTTAAGCCTCTGCCTTCGGCTCAGGTCATGACCTTAGGGTCCTGGGATCGAGCCCCACATCAGGCTCTCTCCTCAACAGGGAGCCTGCTTCTTTGCCTACTTGTGATCTCTCTCTCTATCATAAATAAATAAAATCTTCGGGGAAAAAAAAGTGCTAAAGGTGGGAATGAGCAAAAAACATTAAAGTAGGATTGTTCATCCAACTGAATTATATTCACAAGTAAGAGGCAAAGAAGGAAGGAATTGGAGAAGAAAAGACCAAGAATAACCTGAGACAGTCCTGAAGAAGAACAGTAAGAACAAGAACTTGCCCTGCTAGATATTAAAGGTTACTTGAAAGCTGTAATTACTTACATGTTGTAGTATTGCATTATCTGCCCTTCCTCTTTCCTTTCTGCACAATTCAGCCCGGAAAGCGGGTCGGTAGGGCAAAACAAGGTTAAGCGTCCATAGGGTGAAGTGGGGTGGGGATGGGGCAGGTGTATATAGCCTGAGCAAGGTTAGGAGTATATCCATCTTGGGATAGGCTGGTGTAGAGTCAGGGCCCCAGCAGTGGAAGGACATCCATGCAAAGGGGCAGCCTGGCTTCAGGGTGTTAGATCTTTTTTTATTTTTTTAAAGATTTTATTTATTTATTTGACAGACAGAGATCACAAGCAGGCAGAGAGAGAGGAGGAAGCAGGCTCCCTACTGAGCAGAGAGCCCGATGCGGGGCTCGATCCCAGAACTCTGAGACCATGACCTGAGCCGAAGGCAGAGGCTTTAACCCACTGAGCCACCCAGGCGCCCCCAGGGTGTTAGATCTTAATCAGGGTGATGAGGGCTTCCCCAAGTAAAGGCAGTCGAGGTAGGGTGTGGGAGCTTGAGCAGGTGAGGAGAGGAGCATCCACAGAGTGGGAATGGGGGGGGGCAGCCTGGAATGGAGAAGCAGAAGATGTACAGGGAAAGAAGAGCATTGGCTGGAAGTGGCAGAGAAGAGAGACCATAAAAGATTGTGGCCTCAGATACTCAAAGCACAAGAGAACTTGAGAACGGAAGCCGTTGTCAGCAGGGTCATGGTATGGATAAGTCAAGTATGATGAGGATTGAATTTGTCAGTTTGCAGGTATAGGTTTGCGCGGTTTAAGTTGCAGGACCAGTAACAGGAGTGAACGTGAGTCATAAAAAGAGGAATGAGAGGGACGCCTGGGTGGCTCAGTGGGTTAAGCCGCTGCCTTCAGCTCGGGTCATGATCCCAGCGTCCTGGGATCGAGTCCCACATTGGGCTCTCTGCTCAGCAGGGAGCCTGCTTCTCCCCTCCCCTCTCTGCCTGCCTCTCTGCCTGCTTGTGTGATCTCTGTCTGTCAAATAGATGAATAAAATCTTAAAAAAAAAAAAAAAGGAATGAGAAAGTGTCAGGACTCAAGACAGGTGGTTGTAATGGGAGGAGGGAAAAGGGTAACTTGAGTCAGCAGAGTGGTAGAAAAGCTGCTCTTAGAATGGGAGATTCTGGGTTGTTTTGTGTGCTTAAAAGAGTCCAATAGAAAGAGAAATTGAAAACAAGGGAGTGAAGGAAGATCATTGATACCTCAGAATTGTGGAGGGAAGGATCTACTAAAGTCTACTTTGTTAATGGGACACCTCAGTTTTTCCTAGTCCTTTGCTATTATAAACAATGCTATATCGAATTATACATAATTTTATACTTGTATGTATGATTTTCGTAAGTGGGATTGCTGGATCAAAACGTGTATTTAAGATTTTGATAGATAAGCCAAATTGCCTGCCAAAACCCATTTGTCCTTTCACCCAGTGATGTTGTTCAAATTCTTTATTGCTTTACACATTTAGAGTTCAGTTGGCCCTTCCTTGTGTCCAAATATGGAAAGAGAATGACGTGTTTTAGGTATCATCTTAAGAATCCTGTACATAGGGGCGCCTGGGTGGCTCAGTGGGTTAAGCCTCTGCCTTCAGCTCAGGTCATGATCCCAGGGTCCTGGGATCGAGCCCCACATCGGGCTCTCTGTTCAGCGGGGAGCCTGCTTCCCTTCCTCTCTCTCTGCCTGCCTCTCTGCCTACTTGTGATCTCTGTTTGTCAAATAAATAAATAAAATCTTAGAATCCTGTACATAGAATTTCCATGCTGTTTTCCAGACCTTGGTTGGTATCAGTTTGCCAGTGATTTCACAGATGCCATCTAGTTTCACATATACACACATGGATGTGTGTGCACCTGTATGTATTTACGCACCTGCGCATGCCTAAAGATGGCTACATATTGGATATATACTCCCTCAAAATATTTTCTTCTTTGAAGGGTCTCCTTCAAAGGTGATTGTTAGTAGAATGTGACTTTTAGAACTGGGAAAAACAATTTCAAATAAAAAGCAATTGGATGGATGCCTGCTTATCATAATTTTAAGAGTTCTTTTAAAACCATATGACTTGAAATACTTGAGTGAAGGCTGTGAGAAGCTCTTGTCAGCAGGGTTTGGTATGTAAAGCCAGTGGTCAATGTGTGCTGCATTCTTCAGGGGATGTGCTTAGCATACAGAACAGGAAATGGCTGAACAGAGCCAGCATTCTTGTTCAGAAGAATTTTCCATCCTCCTCCATTTGTGGCTAACAATTTAGTTCCTATTTCTTTAGTTTTTCCAAACTTGGATTTCTATAGTAGTTGAACCTTATTCCTGTTTCTTTTGTGATTAAGATTCCTATTATAAAATGTGTAACTAAACATTTCTAAAATATTAAAGCTCTCAATTTTTTAACTTTATTTTGAAATATTTTAGACTTTAAGAAAAGTTGCAAAAACAGTGCAGAGTTCCTTTGTACTCATCACCCATCAACAAATGTTAACTAACCATAGTGTATACAATTATTAAAACTAAGACAGTTGGCATTGGTACAGTATCATTAGCTAAACTGTAGGCTTATATTTGGATTTTATGAGTTTTTCCTACTACTGTCTTCTGTTCCAGGATCCAGTCCAGGATCCCACATTGCACAGAGCTTTGTCTTCTTGGGCTCTTCCAACATGCGACAGTTCCTCAGTCTTGACCTTGAGGCACGAAGAGCGTTGGTTAATTATATTGTAAAATGTCCCACAGATTGACCTTCTCTAATGATTTCTCATGATTAGATTGAGATCATATATTTTTGGCAAGAATACTGCAGAAGCAATATGCCTTAGTGGTGGTTATTAACCTTGACTGCTTGGTTTAGCTAGTGTGTGCTAGATTTCTCTGCTGTAGTTACTGTTTTTCCCCTTATAATTAATGAGGATCTTGGGGATTGGGTGCCTGGGTGGCGCATTGGTTAAGCCTCTGACTCTTGGTTTTGGCCTAGGTGGTGATCTCAGGGTTGTGAGTTTGAGCCCTACAGCTGGCTCTGCGCTCAGGAGGGAGTCTGCTTGAGATTCTCTGATTCTCTCTCTCCCTCTGCCCTTCGCCCTTGCTCCTGTGCATGCATGTGCACACTCTCTCTCTCTAAGTTAATAAATCTTTTTTTTTTTTTTTAAGTATCTTGGTGGATATACTTCGAGAATGTGCAAATATCATGTTTTTCTTCAAACTTTTATCCACTTATTTTAGTATCCGTGACTGGATCTTAACAGTTATTATTGTGGCGTTCCAATGGTTATTTTCTAATTTCTTCATGGAATTCTTCTGTAAGGGTGAGGCCTTCTTCCTGCCCGTCTTTCCTTCTTTTTTTGTTTGAACTCATGGACATCTATTTTATTCTGTAGGTTATACACACATGGATATGTGTGCACCTGTATGTGTTTAAGCACTGGTGCATGCCTAAAGATTGGATGTGTGAGAGGCTACATATTGGATATATACTCCCTCAAAATATTTTCTTCTTTGAAGGGTCTCCTTCAAAGGCAATTGTTAGTAGAATGTGACTCTCATTTATTTTATTGCTCTAATTGTTCCAGCTTTGGAATCAGGAGCTTTTTCAGGTAGACTTATGTATCTTTTCAAGATACCCCAAACTTTTTTGAGTACTTCCTTCCCAGCACCACAAGATGCTCCAGGCTCTTAGTGTTTTCTGTGTCCCAGCCCTACAGTCCACTGCTGCTCCCGGGAGCCCTGGTTCTTGTATTTAGGAACCAAGATCTAGGCACTAAATGTGCTTGTTGCTTGAAATGTGATTGTTTCTAGGCTCTTTCTTTGATGTTTATGTTATGGTTTTCCATTCATTTATATTGTGTATTATGTCCTTTTGGATTTTTGTATTTCTGTTTAGAATAGGATAAAATAAAAATAGAATTTTAAGAAAAATGGATTGTATAATATTTCATGATTTCGCTTGTGACAAAGGATAAGGATTTTCTTCTGTAACTTCAATTTTTTTTTGTTTTCTTTTTTTAATTTTTTATTTTTTTAATAAACATATAAGGTATTATTAGCCCCAGGGGTACAGGTCTGAATTGCCAGGTTTACACACTTCACAGCACTCACCATAGCACATACCCTCCCCCATGTCCATAACCCCACCACCCTCTCCCTTCCCGCCTCCCCTCGGCCCCCCTCAGTTTGTTTTGTGACATTAAGAGTCTCTTTTGGTTTGTCTTCCTCCCGATCCCATCTTGTTTCATTTATTCTTTTCCTACCCCCCAGCCCCCCGTACCCATTGCATCTCCACTTCCTCATATCAGCAAGATCATATGATAGTTGTCTTTCTCCAATTGACTTATTTCGTTAAGCATAATACCCTCTAGTTCCATCCACATAGTCGCAAATGGCAAGATTCCATTTCTTTTGATGGCTGCATACTATTCCATTGTATGTATGTGTATATATATATATATATATATATATATATATACACCATATCTTCTTTATCCATTCATCTGTTGATGGACATCTAGGTTCTTTCCATAGTTTGGCTATTGTGGACGTTGCTGCTATAAACATTCGGGTGCACGTGCTCCTTCGGATCACTACGTTTGTATCTTTAGGGTAAATACCCAGTTGTAACTTCAGTTTTTATTTGTAAACTTTATTCCTCACATATATCCTCATTTGATAAGTTCAGGAACCATCCACAGCTCATGGTTGGAGTTTGAAGAGAGAAACGGTTGCAAATATACTCCTTTTAATTTTTTAGTATTTTTCTCATTTGTTCATTCATCCCTTCGTCTTTGTTGACGTATAATTAACAAAATTGTAAGATACAAGGGACTGAAACCAGATCTTTCTTAGTGGGTGTTTAAAGTGAGATTTTTTTTTCTTTATGACATATTTATTGGGTTGTGTGTTGACTAAGATGCTAATGTTTGTTGAGAACGGAAATTGGTAAACATCTAAATAATACTATTTGAAAATGATGGTTTTTAAAACTTATGTTTCAAAGGTGTCTTCTTTTGAAGTAATTGACACATAAGCATTTATTATATTCTTATTGATATTAAATATTTAAACAAGCTTTTAGAATAGGAAAAATAACTCTAATAATTTCCTGTTGAAACAAATTACCTTCTTTTTTTTTTTTTTAAGATTTTATTTATTTATTTATTTGACAGACAGAGATCACAAGTAGGCAGAGAGGCAGGCAGAGAGAGGGAGTGGGGAAGCAGGCTCCCCGCTGAGCAGAGAACCCAATGAGGGACTCCATCCCAGGACCCTGAGATCATGACCTGAGCCGAAGGCAGAGGCTTAACCCTCTGAGCCACCCAGGCATCCCCTTCTTTTTGTATTATATAATATTTATTGACTGCCCACTATGCCAGATACCAGAAGTGATATAATAGTGTTCTCAGAGTCCAAATATTTTATAAAACAGGATTAATTTTTAAATATTAATGCAGTTTCCCCAATTTTAAATAATATTAAACAATTTAGACCCAAAATAAAGTTTCTCCAACTCTAAATTCCACTACTTTCCCCCAGGCATTATGAGTAGTTGGTGTATCTATCCTTCAGACCTTTTTCTTTTATATATGCACATAGATAATACAAACTCATAATATCTTTGTAAGATAAATGCTGTATGCTTTAAATATTTTCCTGCTGCTTGCTTTTTGTTTTTCATAAAAAAATGTGTGTTTGCAGTCTTTCCATCTTTAGAGAGAGAGAGAGAGAGACAACCAATCCCCTCTCCCCAGCTTTTGATAAATTGAATAATTGAGAAGGTTAAAAAGATGATGATAAGTCAGAAGCAGAGATCATATAAACAAACCTTGAGAGGCAGTCTGGTTTCTATAAAGTGAATCATGCCTTGCTTATCTATGGCTTTTTGAGAGAATTAACAGAGAGCCCACAGCCATCTTTTATTTTTATTTTTATTTATTTATTTTTAAAGATTTTATTTACTTATTTGACAGAGAGAGATCACAAGTAGGCAGAAAGAGAGAGAGGAGGAAGCAGGCTCCCTGCCCAGCAGAGAGCCCGATGTGGGGCTCGATCCCAGGACCCTGGGATCATGACCTGAGCCGAAGGCAGAGGCTTTAACCCACTGAGCCACCCAGGCGCCCCCCACAGCCATCTTTTAATCTTTCAAGAAGACTTTGATGAGTTTCCAGACCAAGAATATTTAGAGCTTCTCGGGACGCCTGGGTGGCTCAGTTGGTTAAGCAGCTGCCTTCGGCTCAGGTCATGATCCCAGCATCCTGGGATCGAGTCCCACATTGGGCTTCTTGCTCGGCGGGGAGCCTGCTTCTCCCTCTGCCTCTGCCTGCCACTCTGTCTGCCTGTGCTCGCTCGCTCTCTAACTAATAAATAAATAAAATCTTAAAAAAAAAAAAGAATATTTAGAACTTCTGGTTGCTTTGTGTTTTAAGAGAAACATTCATCTCAGGGCCTCTGGGTGGTTCAGGTCATCATCTCAGTGTCCTGGAATTGAACCCTGCATGAGGCTCCCTGCTCAACAGGGAGCCCGTTTCTCTCCCTTTCCCCCTGCTGCTCCCCCTGCTTGTGCATGGACTCTCTCTCTCTCACTCTGACAAATAAATAAGTGAAGTATTTAAAAAGGGTGGGGGGTGCCTGGAAGCCTGTTTTTCCCTCTCCTACTCCCCCTGCTTATGTTCCCTCTCTCTCTCTCTGTCAAATAAATAAATAGAGTATTTTTTTAAAATTTTTATTTATTCATTTGACAGGCAGTGATCACAAGTAGGCAAAGAGGCAGGCAGAGAGAGAAAGGAGGAAGCAGGCTCGCCGCTGAGTAGAGAGCCCGACACGGGGCTCGATCCCAGGACCCTGGGATCATGACCTGAGCTGAAGGCAGAGGCTTTAACCCACTAAGCCACTCAGGTGCCCCTAAATAAATAAAGTCTTAAAAAGATAAAAAAAAAAAAAAGGCATGTGACCCCTGAACCATATCTCTTAAAAACTAGAGGCTTGAAGGAGGTGTTTTTATTTTATTTCGTGTGTGTGTCTTGTACTTTCTTAAAAACTTAAAATCTGTTAATTAACATATAGTGTATTACTAGTTTCAGAGGTAGAGGTCAGTGATTCATCAGTCTTACATAATACCCAGTGCTTATTATATCCCATGTCCTCCTTAAAGTCCATCACCCAGTTACCCCATCCCCCACCCTCTCCCCTCTAGTAATTCTTTTTTTTTTTTTAATTTAAAGATTTTTATTTATTTATTTATTTGACAGAGATCACAAGTAGACAAAGAGGCAGGCAGAGAAAGAGGAGGAGGCAGGCTCCCTGCCGAGCAGGCAGAGGCTTTAATCCACTGAGCCACCCAGGCGCCCCCCTCTAGTAATTCTGTTTCTTTCCTATGATTAAGAGTCTCTTGTCATTTGTCTCTCTCTCTGATTTCGTCTTACTTTATTTTTCCTCCCTTTCCCCCCCCATACTCCTCTATTTTGTTTCTTAAATTCCACATACAAGTGAAACCATATGGTAATTTGTCTTTCTCTGACTTACTCACTCAGCATAGTACCCTCTAGCTGCATCCACATCATTGCAAATGACAAGATTTCATTTTTTCTTGGCTAAGTAATATACCATTGTGTGTGTGTGTATGTGTGTGTGTCTATATATAGACACACACACCCCACATCTTCTCTATCCATTCGTCTGCTGTTAGCCCAGTTGGCTATTGTGTACATTGCTGCTATGAACATTGGGGTTCAGGTGCTCCTTCAGATCACTACATTTGTATCTTTAGTGTAAATACCCAGTAGTGTGATTGCTGGGTCATAGGGTAGCTCTGTTTTCAACTTTTTCAGGAACTTGAAGGAGATGTTTTTACGTCAAATCAAAACAAAACCCCCAAACCCTCATTTTAACATAGTAGATTACAAAGATCTTATTATCCTGAGAGATAGAGCAAGCCAAAGATACTTTGGCTAACACCTAGTAAATACAGGATCTTGTTTTCTCTTGTGTATTCTTTCCTTCTTCCCAGGTCAGTAGTAGTCCTGAACCGCTGAAGGCTGTAGAACAGGAGGTGAGAATGGTGTTTTAACTCACCATACATAAAGTATAGAAATTCAATTTACTATTGGTTACTTATTCAGCTGCTATTATTAAGACATCTAGTGCTCAGTTTGAAAGACTACTGATGTTTTTCACTGAAATACAAGAGAACATTGTTTCTGTGGTGATTGCTAGTTCTTTACTGTAATTTATAACTTACTCCTCCCCTAAAGACAGCATTTTAAAATAAAGGAGAGAGGGATGCCTGGATGGGATTCGGTCAGTTGGTCATGATCCCTGGGTCCTGGAATGGAGCCACATGTCGGGCTTCCTGCTCATCGGGGAGTCTGCTTCTCCCTCTCCCTCTGCCTCCTGTTCCCCCTGCTTGTGCGTATGCATTCTTTCTCTCTCTGTCAAATAAATAAAAATCTTTTAACAATAAAATAAAAGAGAGAAAATATAAGTAAATCCTATGAAAATTCAGCTTGTTTCCATCTATCCAGCTTTAGGTAGGGGACACACAAATACCCTTGCACAAATTTGCACAAGACATAATGTATATAACTTGTATGTATCCTGGAGACAGCCCCAGTGTGTCATTATACTGTAGGCTGTCTCCCTGGTTGAACAGATTTCTTAAGTTTCAGTCAGGGCACTGTTCAGCTTTAGTCAGCAAACATCTGTTGTGAGCCTTCTTCATGTCAGGCTTGATACCCTGGGCATTAGGGTTATAAAAACAAGACTTTTTCCCACTCACTGTGGGTTAGGTCCCCTACCCACCCAGGTCCATGGAAACCCTTCAGCTGATCTGTGACAGTAAAAGCGTCCCCTTTCTTCAAAAATACCCTCAGGGTTAGGACATTTCATACCTCTCCTTTAATAATCAGAATTTTCTCAAACCTACAGTATAATTAACATCTAGATTTATTTCATCTAATTGTGTCTAGAATTAGGGTTCTTAATGTTTCTTTGGGTCACAGAGTCCCTTAGAAACCATAGTCATGAAACTTTCTAGAAAATATACGTACATATAGAATTTTGTGGCTCTGTTATGCCGTGGAGTTGTAAATCAAAAGAGCTTAACCACTGCTTTAGACATTTTACTTTTACTTGTGGGGAAAGAAATGTAAACATAAAAATTAAAATATAAAGTGATAAATGTTAGAGTGGGGATGCATGGGGCTGGTTTTTGTAATTTTGTCTTTTCTTTCATTAGGCTTAAAATCTTTGAATCAAAAAAAAAAACAGGCTTATGTAATAGAGTTGCTTGCCCCTTTATTTAGCTTATTTGAAATGAAGGCAGGGAGGCTACTTAGGAAAACTCTACACTGGAGCCTCTCTTTACCTCTGTCTTTCAAGATTTTATTGATTGAGAGAGAGTGTGCTCATGCAGGAGTGAGAGGAGGGGCAAAGAGAGAGGGAGAGAGAATTACAAGCAGACCCCATGCTGAGTGTGGAGCCCATTGTGGGGCTCTGTCTTACAACCCCGGAGATACATGACCTGAGCCGAAACCGAGAGACAGATGCTAAACCGACTGAGCCACCTCAGGCACCACTCCCCACATTTCTAGGTTGTCTGTAGATAATTTCTTTTTTAGTTGTAAACTTATGGTCTCTCAGAACATAAATAGTTACAGGGCAGTGCTGACTAACACATGACATAAATATTCTGTGCAGGACTGCACACACAAGGGAGGCATTTGATGAAAGGAAAAACTGAAAATATTTTGTAAAGGCTTAGAGAATTTTTTTAGCCTGATATCTAAAGCTAGTAAGAAAATGGCACAAAGGCCAAATAGCTTTCACCATAGTATCTCAAGTGAAGCTAAAAGTAATGACATCTATTTTCTTTTTTTGTGGTTAGTAAGTACATACTGAATAAAATTTACCATCTTTCTTTTCTTTTTTACTTATTTATTTGAGAGAGAGAGAGAACATGCACGAGGGGGAGGGATGGAAGGAGACAAAGAAGCAGGCTCCCTGTTGAACGGGGATTTTGGGGCCGGGGGACGACTCGATCCCAGGACCCTGGGTCCATGACCTGAGCCAAGGCAGATGCTTAACTGATTGAGCCACCTGGGTGCCCCAAGAATTTTCTCTTATTTTGCACTTGGTATCTTCCAACCTTACTGTTGACTAAAGTGATATACTTTATCTTTTAACAGATTAACATTTAGGCTTGTCTTTCTTCATTCTTTCTTAGTCGGAGGCATTGTTGGTGACAGAATGACATAATTTCTTCCATATAAGAATACTGTGCCTCCAACCAAACACTGTAGCAGAGACTTGTCATGTCAGTCCTTTCCTACTAATCTTGGAGCTTTATGTCACCACTGCCTGGGAGACCAACGAGAAATGCCTCTTTTGAAAATGGTTTTCAGTTTCAGAGCATTTCTCTCTTCAGCTCTCCCTGAGATCCAGAAGTAAAACCCACACAGTGAGCTATTTTAATGAGTGTAAAATATTTTTATATGGTAAAACTATAAAAGGTAAGTTACAGATAAATAAATCTCATGTTACTTGGATAGCCCATGACAAATTTAAAATTTTCTTCTAGAGACGCCTGGATGGCTCAGTTGGTTAAGCCGCTGCCTTTGGCTCAGGTCATGATCCCAGCATCCTGGGATCGAGTCCCACATCAGGCTCCTTGCTCAGCAGGGAGCCTGCTTCTCCCTCTGACTCTGCCTGCCACTCTGTATGCCTGTGCTCACTCTCTCTGACAAATAAATAAATAAAATCTTTAAAAAATAAAATAAAATAAAAATTTCTTCTAAGCAGATCCTAATTTACCACTTCCTTGTAGCCCCAAACCTTTATTTTTTTTTTAAAGATTTTATTTATTTATTTGACAGCGATCACAAGTAGAGAGGCAGGCAGAGAGAGAGAGAGGAGGAAGCAGGCTCCCCGCTGAGCACAGAGCCCATTGTGGGGCTCAATCCCAGGACCCTGAGATCTCAACCTGAGCCGAAGGCAGAGGCTTTAACCTACTGAGCCACCCAGGCGCCCCAGCCCCAAACCTTTAGAATCCCTAAGATGGCCTAGTCCTTTCCTGCTTTAGGTTCAGCTCTCTTGTTTGCTTTATTTGGTACTCCCATATCCACAGATGCATTTGGGGAGGAGGACTTTTTGTCAAATTTTTTATATTGTGAACTGTTTAATTACTAAGTAAATTTGTTTAAAGATTTTATTTATTTGAGAGAGAGAGAGAGTGAGAGAGAAAGAGAAGGAGCAGGGGGCAGGGCAGTGGGAGAGGGAGATGAAGAATCCCCACTGAGCAGGGAGCCCACTGGACATGGGGCTTGATCCTGGGACTGCAGTATCATGAGCTGAGGGCAGCCACGTAACCCACTGAGCCATCCATGTGCCCCAATAAGTAATTTTTTTTTTTAAGGTTGAAGTAACTAGACATTGGGGGTGGGGTGATAGGGAGGAAGAGGAAATAATTTCTTGACTTTTACTTGAGAGACAAATGACAAGTACAAGATAGACTTGAAGGGACACACCTCGCTGTCTCAGTCAGTGGAGCATGTGACTTGATCGCACAGTCATGAGTTCAAGCCTTATGTTTGGCACAGAGCGTACTTTATTATTTATTTATTTATTTTAAAAGATTTTATTTATTTGAGATAGAGCATGAGCTTGTGGGGAGCAGGGGGAGAGGGAGAAGCAGACTCCCCATTGAGTGGGGAGCCTAATGTGGGGCTCAATCCCAGGACCCTGACATCATGACCTGAGCTGAAATCAGACACTTAATTGACTGAGCCACCCAGGCACCCCAGCATAGAGCTTACTTTTTAAAAAAAAGAAAAAGAACAAATATGGGCCTCAAATTATTACTACAATTTTTTATTTTTTAAAAGATTTTATTTATTTGACAGCAAAAGCACAAGCAGGAGGGGCAAGGCAGAGGGAGAGGGAGAAACAGGTTTCCTGCTGAGCAGGGAGCCCGACACGGGGCTCGATCCCAGGACCTTGGGATCATGACCTAAGCCAAAGGCAGACGCTTAACTGACTAGTCACCCAGGTGCCCCTGTACTGAATTTTTTTGATCCCCAGTGTCTTTGCAAAATATTTTGAATATTTTCCATTTTAGTAAATAACCTTCTGCAGCACAGTTTTTAATCGCTGCATACTATTCTCTTCTATGGGATCTATAAGTAGCTTGCTTAATCTCCTCTATTTTGGAGCATTTAAGTTGTTTGTAGTTTTTTGCTGTTATAAGTGATGTCATATATACATTTATTTCTTTAAAAGTATATATATTTTTTCGGGACGCCTGGGTGGCTCAGTTGGTTAAGCGGCTGCCTTCGGCTCAGGTCATGATCCCAGCGTCCTGGGATCGAGTCCCACATCGAGCTCCTTGCTCGGTAGGGAGCCTGCTTCTCCCTCTGCCTCTGCCTGCCTCTGTCTGCCTGTGCTCGCTCTCTCTCTCTCTAACTAATAAATTTAAAAAAAAAGAAATTAAATAAAAAAAAAAAAGTATATATATTTTTTCCAATTTAACATGTAAGGACTCTCCCATGCCAGTGAAAATTCATTTTAAGTATCATATGCTAACATGGGTATACTATTTTATTTTTCCTTTGATAGATTGAAAATCTCAGGGGAAATTTGTTTTGTTTTTCGTAAATGGATCATTATCGGTTGTGGATATGTGTGTTTCTTAAAATGATGATGAACAATAAAGTAATTGGTTGCTGACCAGTTATTTTTTCAAGTCCAAGTATAATATAAACTCAGAAGTTGAGGATAGCAGGAATTTTCTAGGATGAAGGTCTTTGGCAAACACTTGGGTTCTAACCATGTGTTAGAGCTCAGGCTCATCAGTAGAGCCAAGATACTCAGCCTCTTCAGTGGGTAACTCATGCTGGTATGGCATTCACATTCTGTGACATTCTATACCTCTCATCATTTACAAATAGACAAACAAACAAAAAAAAACAACCCTGAGTCTGGGATAGGGTTGAAGAGTGGGCTGTGGGGCACTGTTGAAGGGATTTTTTTTTTTTTTAATTTTAATTCCTGTTAGCATACAGTGTTCTGTTAGTTTCAGATGTACGATGTAGTGATCCAGCAGTTCTGTATATTACTCAGTGCTCCTCAGGATAAACGTAGTCTTTATAATATCCTTCCCTCTATCTCACCCATACCTCTACCCACCCTCCCTCTGGTAGCTATTTGTTCTGTTTCTTGGTTTGTCTCTCTCTTTCTCTCTCTCTCTTTTTTTTGTCTTCCTTTGCTCATTTGTCTTGTTTCTTAAATTCCACAAAGAGTGAAATCATGGTATTTGTCTTTCTCTCACTGGCTTATTTCACTTAGTATAACAATCTGTAGCTCCATCCTTGTTGCAGATGGTAAGTTTTCATTCTTTTTCATTGTTGAGTAATAGTCCATTTTATATATATACCACATCTTCTGGATGAAGAGCTCTTGATTTGCCACAGCAAATATAATTCATGTCACCCTATATTCTCATCTGGTAATTGGTTTTGTATTCATTCAGCCATAATTTTTTAAATTGTTTTTAGATTTTATTTATTTGACAGAGATCACAAGTAGGCAGAGAGGCAGGAAGAGAGAGAGGGGGAAGCAGGCTCCCCGATGAGCAAAGAGCCTGATGCGGGGCTCGATTCTAGGACCCTGAGACCATGACCTGAGCTGAAGGCAGAGGCTTAACCCACTGAGCCACCCAGGCACCCCACATGCAGCCACTCTTGGTAGTGAAATTTGTGCTCCATCAAAATTCATGATAGTAAATGAATGGAGACGAAACATGAAAATGTTTTAATGTTGTAAAGCTAAGTGTTTTGGTGATAAAGCTCCCCAAGCATGGTTGTTTTCATTGTCATTTCTTTCCACCATAGCACAGGTAGTTGACTGCATGCTGAAAATGCTTTCTAATACTTAAATAGAATTTAAACATTTTAATTTTAATTTGAACACTCTCTGACTTCTCAGCACCTAAAACAGATTCCCCAGATAGCATAATAGAAAGCTTAGAGAATGTATGTTAATTTTGATTGGTATAGTGTTTTGTTTTATTTTGCTTTGTTTTTTTGTATGGATTATGGATCCTGTTTCATTATTTTATAGCTGTAATATTTTTAACAATGTGCTTTAAAAGTTAAATAAAATTTTGAAGAGGGAAATAAAAGGTCACTAAAAATCATCCTCCACCATAGTAGCATAACTTAATACGTTTATATATTCTTTTTGCTTTAGGCCAAAAGCATGCCTTTCAAAATTCTCAGTTGTGTGTAATGTATTATTTGCTATATAATAATTGCTAAGCTTTTATTTTTAATTTACTTTATTTATTTGAGAGATAGAACAAGCAGAGGGAAGAGAGAGAGGGAGAAGCAGGATTCCCCACTGATCAGGGAGCCTGATGTGGGGCTCAATCCCCAGAACACTGAGATCATGATCTGAGCTGAAGCTGATGCTTAACTGACTGAGACACCGAGGCATCCCAGTTGCCAACATTTTGAACACTTAGTATGTGTGAACATTTGTAGAATCTTTATGTAGAATAATTTATAATCTATTAATTAGGTACCTTATCACTATTTTACAAATAAGAAATAGATACAGAAAGATTATGTAACTTACCCAACGTCAAACAGTTAGTGAATGGTAAACTCACTAATTTACCCTAATTCTTCTTGCATTTATTTATTTTTTTAAAGACCTGGGTACTTTGCTCTAAAAGAACTGCCTCATTATCGGTAGCCATTGCACAACTGTGTTTGTTTTTCTTTTTAAGTAGGCTCTATGCCCAACATGGCATAGACATTGACAGTACCTTGAGATCAAGAGTCACATACTCCACCAACTGAGCCCACCAGGTGCCCCTCTTTTTTTTTTAATCCCCCCCCCCCCCCCCCCCCCCCCCCCCCCCGTTATTGAGTATAATCGATACACAATGTTACATTAGTTTCAGATACACCACCTAGCAATTCAGTTTTTGGACAATTATTTGGGGGTTTTAAACTTTGAAAACCTGATAGAAGTTGTAGATTTTTTTCCTCCAGAAAAGTGCATTCTCCATAAATTTTTGCATAAAATTCAGTCTGAACATGTCCTTCCTGAAGACTATATGTGGACCCTAGAGTAGTAATTAATCAATTTTGATGAGATATAAATCACCTGGGTTTCTTTTTAAAATGCAGATTACTTGGTCTCACTGACTAAAGATTGGAGTTGGACTTAGAATCTGCCCTTTTACCAGTATTTCAGATGATCTGAATGCAGGATGTTTCTGTGTACAAAACTCTGAATCTCTCGTGAGATTCAGAATCTTCTTATTCCCTGTTGTTTTGTTGTTTTCTGGTTTGGTTTTGTTTTTTAAGATTTCGTTTTTTGAGAGAGAGGAACCATGAGAGTGAGTGGTGTTGGGAGGGGCAAAGAGAGAGGGAGAAGCTGATTTCCCTGCTGAGCAGGGAGCCCAACTTGGGACTCTATCCCAAGATCCTGAGATCATGACCTGAGCTGAAGGCAGATGCTAAACTAACTGAGTCACCCAGGTGTCTCTATTAGTGTTTTTTAATAGAATTTTTTTTTCTCTGCAAGTTTTTTTCTTAACCCATTTAAGAAAATGGCTTAAAATAAATCATTTAAAGATTTCCCCATGATTTTTTCTTTTTTTAAATAAGCTCCATGCCCAGTGTAGAGCCCAGCACAGGACTTGAACTCAAAACCCTGAGATCAAGACCTGAGCTGAGATCAAGAGTTGGCCGCTTAACTGACTGAGCCAACCAAGCGCAGCCTGCCCCAATAATTCTTTTTATTTGTAGGATGAACTTTCTGATGTTAGCCAAGGAGGATCTAAAGCTACTACTCCAGCATCAACAGCTGCATCAGATGTTGCCACACTTCCTACTGATACTCCCTTAAAGGAAGATAATGAAGGATTTGTGAAGGTTGCAGATACACCAAATAAATTGGAGATAAGCAAGCATATTGAAGTACAGGTAGCCCAAGAAACTAGAAATGTATCAACAGGTAGGTGATGCTAGTTCTTTACTTTCTGGTAAAGATCATGTGGGTGTGAAAAGATACATCTTAAGGGTGTTACTGCTTTAGATTTATAAAATCTTACTGAATTATAAGTTAAGCTTAAAAGGGATGATGATCAAAGTTTTTGAGAGACAAATTTGGGGAGCTTGGGGAATGGAGAGCCTGAAAGGTGGGACAGTAGTCTTCATCTTTAATTTATCTGTATTTCATCCCTAAATTAGTAAATAAACGAACAGGGAGTTCTGCCCTGGGATAAAATGGACTGTGTCCCAAGAAATACAAGTAAAAACTTCGGTTATTTATCAGTTTCTGATATTCACTGTTTATTGAATATATGATATCTTGTCTAACCCCATGTTTCCTAGAACCCAATCCTTAAAATTCTTTTATGATCAAATGATGTATTTGTAACCATTGAAGCAATAGGATTTTCGTATTAGGGGCAGTATGTGATATGTGCATTATTTATGTCATCTTGTCCTTTTCCCAAGGCTCTGCTGAAAATGAAGAGAAGTCAGAAGTTCAAGCAATCATTGAATCCACTCCTGAGTTGGATATGGACAAGGATCTCAGTGGATATAAAGGCTCAAGGTAATGTCAATGTCAGATTAAGACTTTTTTTTTTTTTTTTAAGATGAAGACATTTTTATCCTTTCTTACCCCTTTCCCAGAAGCATACTGTTATTCTCTGATCTCTTGCCAGAAAAAAGGGCATTCAAATGTTCTGCTGAATAAATACTAGTATTACATTTTGGTTTCCATTTTTGGAGCTAAACATTGTACGTGGTTGAAATGTTTTGTGGTGAAATGTTGCCTTTGCAGCATCAGGGATTAGGAGCATATGGAAGGATAGGGGAAGAAGACAGCCAAGATGTAACCAATACTTTTTGGAATTTGAGGAAACATAGAAACAGGAGTAGGGAAGTAACAATTTGAGCAACCTTTGTTCCTTCCACCAGATCAGGAAGAAGCATATGTACTCACTTCAAAACTGTAATGGTTTCAGGATGCCTGGCTGGCTCAGTCAGTAGAGCAGATGACTCTTGATGTTAGGATTGTGAGTTCAAGCCCCATGTTGGGTGTGGAGCCTATTAAAAAAAACAAAACAAAAAAAAAACGATCAAACTATAATGATCTCATTATTGGAAGAAATTAGTTTCATTATATGGTGAGCCTGTTTAGTGTTGGGAAGAGAATTGTTACCTATCATCTTAATCAAGGTATTCTAAAGCATATGGATGTTCAGGAATTTCACACAGGAGCTACTGCATTTCTTTTAATTTCTTCCATAACATTTATCCTTTAATAATAATGACTATAAAAATACACGCCATTTATTGATCACTACAGTTGTGGTTAAAAGCATGAACCTAGAGTAAGACTGTGTGGGTTCAAATACTGCCTTGGATTTGAATCTGACGTGTATTTTCTCCTTCATAAAAAGGAAATGTGATAATACCTCAGATGATTATGATTAAATCAATCAAGGTATGTTAAATCATTGGCAAAGGGCCCAGTTGAATAAATGTTAGGTAGTATTATTGTCATCATCATCATGTAATACAATTTTAATTACAACCTTATGAAGTCAATGTCTTCATCCCCATTTTACAGGTAAGGAAGCTCAGAAATGTGTAATAACTTGGCAAACATAACCTAGTCAGCAAGTAGAGCTGCCATTCAGTCTAGGACTCTGATTCCAAGGGCCTTGTCCTGTGAACATTTTTTTATTATTTATTTACAGATGTAAACAACACAGGGGCACTTGGGTGGCACAGTCGGCTAAGTGACTCTTTATTTTGCCTCAGGTCATGATCTCAGGGCCTGTAAGATCAGAGCTCCACGTTGAGCCTTGAGCCCTGTGTCAGTCTCCGCTCTGGGTGTGGAGCCTGCTTGGGATGCTCTTGCTCCCTCTCCCCACATCTCTCCCCCTCTCCCACCACTTGCATGTGCAGTCTTTCTCTTTTATTTTAAAAAAAAGAAAATAATGCAGAGTGTAAGAAGTGAAATTTGCTTTTCATCTGTCCTCTCTTAAGCCTCAGGAGACACAGCCGCTTATTAGCAGTTTCAGTTTGTCATCCTGAACCTCTTTAAAAATGAAAAAATAAATTTTATTAGACTAATGCATGTATAATAGTAAGGTCAAGGGGCACCTGGGTGGCTCAGTGGGTTAAAGCCTCTGCCTTTGGCTCAGGTCATGATCCCAGGGTCCTGGGATTGAGCCCCACATCGGGCTCTCTGCTCAGCGGGGAGCCTGCTTCCTCCTCTCTCTCTGCCTGCCTCTCTGCCTACTTGTGATCTCTCTGTCAAATAAATAAATAAAATCTTTAAAAAAAAATAGTAAGGTCAAATGGTAATAATTCAAAATATGAAGGGCAGTAGTTGTCCCTTGCCCCTACCAACCCCTTAGTCCCATTCTCAAGAGGCAGTGTCTCTCACTTCTTCGTTCTCTTTTTTTTTTTCCTCAACAAAAGTGGCTCAACTTCATTGCAGAGATGCTGGGGAGGGCCAACAGGCTAAAGGAGAGTGTCTGCAGGAACACCCGTCCCTGAGCAGGACTGCCAGGCCCCAGGTCTGTCTGGAGGGCAGGAGAGAGTCAGCATTCTGCCCCATTTGGCCCTTTTTGGGCGCAGGTGTCCAGGCCTTGGCTACTTTGGGCCAAGGTTAGAAACAGCCTTTCCTCTTTCTCCAGGGTCTCCAGCAGAGTGTCCACACTCTCAGAGCTGATGCAGGCCTTGTTGGGCAGGTCATTTTCAAACTCAACTCCTGCCAGCTTGTTGAGCACCTGACTGACCACCTTAGAGCGGTCTTCATGAGTCATGTCCATGGAGAACTCGTGCTTCCCCATGACTGTGGATGTGGCGGTGGCAGCGGCCACATCCTAGTTCTCTTTTGCTGTTTTTCTTCAGGTATCTAAGTTACATCCTTGTGCTTCTTTTCCTTGCTCCTTCTGTTCACAGCTGGGATTCTGTGAGAAAATTAAGTCTTAATGCCCCAAGGCTTCTTCTGTATAATGAATTAGCTATACTCTTGTGCATGTAGCATTGAGAAGATTGTCACTTAGATCCTTTTCTGTATTCTGTGGATCAGATGAGGAACTCTGGTTTTAGAAATGCTGTGATACTAGCTGTGGACCTTATAGTGAAAGATGACAAGGGTACAGCTCCTTAAACCACCATCCTTCCTTTCATTCTCTCAATATAATTGTCAGTTTTTGTTACATTAACATTCATTGTTTAAGTTATTATGACTATATAAATACTGATCACAGGTTAGCCACAGAATATGCTGTGATTATATTTCCTATCTTGTGCAACTTTGTTTTTCTGGAATTAGTAAAACCTGGTGGATTTTTGTTTTGTTTGCTTAGGCTTCTGCATACCTATTGCTAGTTCAAGGAGAGATACCTTGCGAATCATAAATGTAAACGCTCTCAAAATGGCCAAATGCAAAGCCAGCTTCCCAGCACCCTCTATTCTGGGGTCTTCTGTTCGCGTCCTCCACCTCAGGCTGTCATGGGCTCTGGTCCTGGCGTTTGACCTCACTATCACGCTGGGAATTCGTGTCACCTCTGTCTCTGTTGTATCTTCTGTTTCCAGGATCCCTGGTCATCTTGCTTGCTGCTGGTGCTTCTTTTTTTGTTGTTGTTATTTATTTGTCAGAGGGAGAGAGAGCGAGAGAGCACAGGCAGAGGCGGAGGGAGAAGCAGGCTCCCTGCTGAGCAAGGAGTCCGATGTGTTACTCGATCCCAAGACGCTGGGATCATGACCTGAGCTGAAGGCAGCCGCCTAATCAACTGAGCCACCCAGGCGTCCCTGGTGCTTCTTTTTTAAGATTTATTTATTTTAGAGAGAGAACACAAGTGGGAGGAGCAGAGAGGGAGAGAGAATCTCAGACTTGGTGCTGAGTGGCTAACAGAAGTTCTAGGTTGGAAAATATTCAGAAGTTTTCCTTCAGAATTGTGAAGACATTGCTTCATTATCATGTTGAGTTTTGAGAGTAGCCATTTGGATTCTTGCTTTTTTGTTTATTTTCTCTCGAAGCTTTTAGGATCTTCACTTTATCCCTCATGTGCCCCTCCCCTTAAAAATTCATTGATTGGGATGCCTGGGTGGCTCAGCTGGTGGAGCAACTGCCTTTAGCTAAGGTCATGGTCCCGGAGTCCTGGGATCGAGCCCCGCCTTGGGCTCCCAGCTACATGGAAAGTCTGCTTCTCCCTCTGACCTCCCCTCTCATGCTCTCTCTGTTTTTCTCTCTCTCTCTCAAATAAATAAATAAAATCTTTAAAAAAAATTAATTGATCGTGTGCTTCATGTAGGGGTCTTCTTTTGTATCTTGTATGTGCTAAGTTCTTTCATCTGGAAATTCGTTATCTCCCAGTTCTGAGAAATTTTGTTATTTCTCCTTACTGTTGTGCTTTCCTCTTTCTGGAATATGTTTTAGGTAGCTATTGAACATCCTGAACTAACCCTCATAATTCCACCTCCCCCCTTCTATATTTTTGTCCTAATTTTCACATAATTTCTTCAACTTTGTCTTTCAACCCTCACTGATTTTTTTTCCCCCCTAAAAGTTTTTAAGATTACTCTTTATAACATCCTGCTGTTCTTTTGTCTGAAAAAAAATTAGTGGTGGTGGTTCTGCGTTTTTTTTTTTTCTGTTGCTTTAGTTTTCTCCTTTTTGCTCTGAGTGCCTCTTTGTCTTAGTGCATTTGGTTTTGGACTCTTTATTTTATAATGAAGGCCTTCTTTAAAGGTCTTCTGCTCCCTGGCTGTTTTGCTGTTACTGAAGTAATTGATGCTGATTCTCTGGTTTCCAGCTTTTAACATGTAAATATGGCATCCATTGTTTAGGGAGCGATGCTGTGGGGAGGTCGATGCTGTGGGGAGGTCGGTCTCTGTTCTGGAGGACTGGATCTCACTCTTACTGCTTCTTGTGCTATCTTTTATCCCAGCCTTCTGTTTTATGTTCTCCCTTGCATGCATCTTTCTATAGATTGCTGGTTCCTTCAGTACCTGGGCCTTTCAGAGGTTCTGGCAGCATGCTGAGTTCTTCCCTAAATGCTAGTGGCTTAGGTTTCAGCTTTTTCTGATTGGTCAGATCACTTTCTGCTGTTTGCCTCTTTTCCATCTTACAGAGTTTTGTCACATTCCATCTGCTGCAATTTCTTTTTCTATTCCCTATGTCCTATAGGTGGAAAATGACTATGTTTAGTCCACCAAGTTTAACTGGAAATCCTGGGCAAACTTTTTTTTTTTTTTTTTAAGATTTATTTATTATTTTAGAGAGAAAGCCAGGGGGGCAGGGGCAGAGGGAGAGAGAATCCTAAGCAGACTCCATGCTGAGCACAGAACCCAACATGGGGCTCCATCCCATGACCCTGAGATCATGACCTTGAGCCAAAACCAAGAGTCAGACACTTAACCAACTGCACCACCCAGCACCCCAACTTTTTTCTATTAATATAACATTAAAGCATGAACATACACATTTCCCCATTTCTTTGCATATTCCATGCTATAAAGGGCTTATATACACTGTGTTGTAACTTGCTTTTTATTATTTATTTGTCAGAGAGAGAGAGAGAGAAAGAAAGAGTGCACAGGCAGAGGGAGAAGCAGGCTCCCTGGCGAGCAAAGAGCCTGAAAAGGGACTTGATCCCAGGACCCTGGGACCATGATCCAAGCAGAAGGCAGACATTTAATCCACTGAGCTACGCAGGCATCCCCTTGCTTTTTTTTTTTTTTTTTTTTTTTTTAATTTTTAAAGATTTTATTTATTTATTTGACAGAGAGAGATCACAAGTAGGCAGAGAGGCAGGCAGAGAGAATGGGGGAGGCAGGTTCCCTGCTGAACAGAGAGTCCGATGTGGGGCTCGATCCCAGGACCCTGAGATCATGACCTGAGCCGAAGGCAGAGGCTTTAACCTACTCTGAGCCACCCAGGCGCCCCTCCCCTTGCTTTTTTAAAAAACACCTCTTTATAATGGGTTTCTTTAGTTTTTAACTATATATAAGGTTAAAAATATTTAACATTTATGTATATCCATAACTTATCTCTGACCTATGAATGATCATTAAGGTCATTTCAGCTTTTAGCTACTATAAGAATGCTGCTCGGACCATCCTTTTACATTCATAATCACTTTTTTTTTTTTTTTTTAAAGATTTTATTTTTTTATTTGACAAGAGATCACAAGTAGGCAAGAGGCAGGCAGAAGGAGAGGGGGAAGCAGGCTCCCTGCTAAGCAGAGAGCCTGATGCGGGGCTCAATCCCAGGACCCTGGTATTATGATTTGAGCCTAAGGCAGAGGGCTTAACCCACTGAGCCACTCAGGCGCCCTTTCGCAATTACTTTCTTAGGACAGGATTTTTGTAGGATTTTTTTGACAGTGAATTCTTGAATCAGAGGGTATTTGTATTCTGAATTTTAACAGATAACTATAATTGCCCTTAAAAATAAAATGCCCGGGGCGCCTGGGTGGCTCAGTGGGTTAAAGTCTTTGCCTTCTGCTCAGGTCATGATCCCAGGGTCCTGGGATTGAGCTCCACATCGCAGGGAGCCTGCTTCCCCCCCCTCCCCCGCCCCCGTCTCTCTGCCTGCCTCTCTGCCTATTTGTGATCTGTCTCTGTCAAATAAATAAATAAAATCTTTTTTAAAAATTAAAAAAAAAATAAAATGCCCATGCCATTTTATATCCAGACAACATAAAACATGGTAGTTAGTTAATATCATGGATTCTGAAGCTTGGCTGTCTGGGTTTGAATCCTTCCTCTTTCTCTCATTTGCTGGATGATCTTGGGAAATTCCTTCATCTCTTTAGTTTCCTATTCTATAAAATTGGGATAATAGCACCTCCTTTGTAGAGTAGGTGGGAGGATTCAGTAAGGAAATCTAGGTAAAGTGCTTATATAATATCTGATACAAGACAGAGTTGTGCTCTGTTAGCTGTCATTTATTATTTGTGTTTACTGGGATATGACCAAAAAATAAACATTCTGTATTTTCTTCAGCAGTTCTTTCTGTGGAGTTTAATGGGAATTCCGTAGGAAACCTTTTAGAAATCTTATAAAATTATATTTTGTATTAAATGTAAATTACAAGTAGACAATTATTTGCCTATTGTATTCACTTTACACTGTTGATGAAGTCTGTAATATATGTTGATTTGGTTGTGTTGTTTCTGTTGCATAGCACTCCCACCAAAGGCATAGAAAACAAAGCTTTTGATCGTAATACAGAATCTCTCTTTGAAGAACTGTCTTCAGCTGGCTCAGGCCTAATTGGAGATGTGGATGAAGGAGCAGATTTACTAGGTATGACAGCTTATCTGAAGAAGTATCATACTGTTTTAAAAAAATATTTTTAAAATGATTTAATTAAAAATTCGTTTAAAATGTCCCTAACTGATCAGTAGCACACAGTTATTACACTTTCAGGTAATTAATAGGAATGTATTCTTTGAGATCATGAAAGTTTTAAATGAAAGTATCTTTATATATGGATATCCCTCTCATTGAATTGCACTTTAATTTGTATTTTGAAATTCATACAGCACATTTTATTGGACATGTGCTACAGTCCAAGAACTGTATTACACATAAGGAGCACAGTGATACATATCTGGGTGTGTGTGTGTGCGCGTGCGCACGCACGCACATCCAGATGTGTGGATGTGTAGATGTATGGATTGATAGATAAGTATTTCCTGGCTTATGGAGTTCTTTAAATTCTGTTGACTTTAATTAAAAAAGAAAACGTAATACTTGTTTTTTCTGAGATTTCACAGAATATTCTGTTTTAGCTATATGGGAAAGGTAATCATTTTAGAGTTTGTGTTGTTGAAGAACTGTGGTTTGAAAAGAATACTGCATTTGGCTCTTCTGTTATTTATCTGGTGACCTTTGCCAAAGAGCTTAACTCTCCTGGCCTTAGTTTCTTTGAGTATAAAATGAAGGAGCCGGATTCAAGTTCAGGGGTTAAGCGAACTGTGTAGCTCATGGGTCCAAACACAGCGCATCTCCTATGTGTATGAATAAAGCTTTATTGGAACACAGCCACTCTTGTTCATTTACTTATTGTGTGTAGTTGCTTTTGCATATAACAGCAGAGTTAAGTAGTCTGTTACAGAGATCCTTTGGCTTACAAAGACTTAAACTATTTACCATCTGACCCTTTACAGAAAGAATGTTTAGACTCCTGCTTTAGGTGATCTCTGAAGTCTCTTTGAACAATAATTACATGATTTTGACTTATGTCAGTTAGCTTTGGTGTATCTTTTTATAACTTAAGATCTTACAGAGATTGAAAGCCTTATGGTATTAAAAACTTTGCCTTTGGAATAGATACCAGCCTTGAAGAAATTTATGTATCCATTATGTATCTGTTAGTGTAATTCTAATACAGACTACAGTGTTCTCAAAAGGTGCTTTTTGTCAATTTTTGTGACTATGGAGTGGGATTCCTTGCATTATTTTGTGTTAAATTTATGATTACCATTATGTTCTCGAAAATTTGAAGTATTTTTTGATGGAAACATAAGTTCTGTCTAAATGGAACTTACAGTCTATCTAGTAAGAGAGATTAAAAGTTTATTATAAATATAAATGCCTGAATTAGACATAGACTTCCACCATTAAAGTGTAAGTTAAGTACTGGAGGCAGATGAATGAGTTTGCATTTCTCAAGGAGGGCTAAAGATTAATTCTTAAGGAACACCCCCCCCTTTTTTTTTTAAGATTTTATTTATTTATTTATTTGACAGACAGAGATCACAGACAGAGTAGGTAGAGAGGCAGGCAGAGAGAGGAAGAAGCAGGCTGTCCGCAGAGCAGAGAGCCCGATGCGGGGCTCGATCCCAGGGCCCTGGGATCACGACCTGAGCCGAAAGCAGAGGCTTAATCCACTGAACCACCCAGGCGCCCCAGGAACCACCCCATTTTTATTTTTTTATTATTATTATATTTTTTTTGGTTAGAGAGAGAGCAAGCGAGCATAGGCAGACAGAGGCAGAGGGAGAAGCAGGCTCCCTGCCGAGCAAGGAGCCCGATGTGGGACTCGATCCCAGGACGCTGGGATCATGACCTGAGCCGAAGGCAGCTGCTTAACCAACTGAGCCACCCAGGCGTCCCTCAAATTTATGTACAGTAAAAAATCACTCTTTATGATGATTTTTTTGACCTTTAACAAAAGCATGGAGTTTTATAATCACCAGAATCAATATACGCACCTCCCCAATTCCTGCATCCTTTTTAATTCGGTTTGTATATTCTGCTACTTCATATTCCAGTGTTGAATAATATAATTTTTGAGGTTGGTGATCCCAGACTTTTCTTTTCGTAAAGAGTTAAGAAGCCACAGAGTACTTAGAAATAATTGTGGTCTTTTAAAATCTTGTGTTTTCTGAAAACTTCCATTCTTTAAGTCAGAAAATTATCCATAATGAATAGGTTAAAAGCAAAATCCTAATACTCTGGCTTTCTTTCTACTTTGAAAATAAGAAATATACTGTAAACTAGTCTCTTTTTCCTTTTGTAGATATTGATATATTTATCTCTAGAATGTTCCAGATTAGAAGTTTTTACTATAATACCTTAAGTGTAGTGACTTAGTCCTGCATGAATACCTTTTGGTTAAAGATGGTAAATGAAATTTCCGAGGCACTTAGTTGTTCCCTGACTTCTCTTCTGTACACTTTCATGATAGCAGTTGAGGAAATGGAAGATAGTGAAACTAGCAAAATCATTTCTGGAAGTTCTTTAATTGACCTCAGGTTGATAAATACATAGTCCCATTTCTGTAACTCTGTTCATTTTCTTGATTACTATATTATTGTAATATATTTTTGTAAAACTCTTCTCTTGCTTGAGGATATACATTTTTGCAATCATTATGCATATACTCCACACTTGGATTATTTTTTCTGCTTTTAATTATATAAAAGAGGTAAAGCCCTCCCCACCCATTTGTCCTTGTCTCTTGACTTTCTTATTTTCACTGATCCTTTTCCCATTCACTTTAGTCGTCTACTCCCCACAGCCACACTCTAGAACTTGGAAGGCATACATCCTACTATTGGGATTTTCTTTCTCTTGATTATCTTTCTATATTTTCAACTTCACTATCTTCACTTCTTTTTTTTTGTCCTTTAAACATGTTCAAATCTTTTCCACTTACGAATGAAAGTACTGCCCTCCTCTGCACCTCTATCTTCAGTACCTTCATACCCTCTCACTCCCTTTCCTTCCATTTCTGGTCACACCTTTATGCAGCAATACCGAGGAGGTATCTGCTGTGTGTCTGACACTATTCTAGATGCTTGTGATACATGATTGAACAAAGTAAACTTGAAAGTATAGCGGCTTTTAACTGTCAGGATTTCCTGTTTCCCACTTGCATCTCATCCCCCTGTAGTCTATGTGGGCATTCTTCCCCACACTCAAATGTCGTGAAACAGCCTTGTTTACTATATTCAGTGGTTCCTTCTCTGTTCTTTAACAGGACTTCTCAGATAACACTTGTCTTTAACACCATCTTTGCTGAATTTCTGTGATAACAGACTTTTCTGCCTCTGACTATTCTTTTTCAGTCTTTGCAGGATCTTCTTCCCTCTGCCCATCTTTGAGGATATCAGTATCCCAGGCCCGCTTCTTTGTTTGGGAAATCTTATTTGCCCTTGTTTCTAGGCTTTCATGGAAAATAGCTCTGCAGTGTTTATCTCCTTTCAGCATCTTTTTCTGGAGCCCCAGGCTGTTATTTTGAAACAGCCCAGGAGACACCTCTAAGGTGATTTGTAGGGCTTTACATTTGATGTGCCTACAGCTCAGTTCATTATGTTCTTTGTTCTGTTCAGGGCTGTCTTAGTCCAGCAGGTACTGTCTCGGTGAATGCCTCACCATCCACTGAGTTTTCCATTTAGAATCTCTCCCTCTTCTCTCAGAAGCAATCACCAAGGCTTGTTTACTCCCTTTTCTTTAAAAACAAAACCAAAAACTGCCTATCTCTTTATAAATCTCCTTGCCTCTGCTTAAATGGCATATCCTCCTATTGGAATTCTGCCTTGATCCTCTAGTTAAAGCTTAGTTGTCCCTGAAATGTATCCTCATGGCACTCATTTTCTTTATTATGCCACTCTGTATATGTTACTGTAGTTTTGTATGTACCCACCTCTCTTGGGTAGGCTCCGAGCTCAATGTGGCCAAGACAGCTTTGTCTGTTGCTTACTATTGAGTCTTTAGGACCATAGCACAGCGATTAAGTGAATGGATTACTAAATAGTTCTAATGGTTTATTTCCCCTCTAATTCTGTGATTCTTCACCTTTTAGGATTAAAACTCCTTTATGGGAGAATTTGTAAGAAAGCAGTGTACTATTGAAAAAATGCATGTACAGGTAGATAAAATTGTGCATACTTTCTCAAGGGATTGACAGATAATATGGAGGCCCAACTATGAACCTATCTTGAGGGTTGATGCTAAAATCCAAATGTGACTTTAAAATCTACCAGGCAGTTTTTTGCATGTTTTTAATAGTTAAAGTTTCCAAATATGTTAGACCTAAGTTTATGTTTGGTTGAGACTGAGTAGAGATAGGGCCACCTCCAAGTTATGTTTTTCTTATAGTTATGGGTTAGTTTTTATCAATACATTTCAAAATGAAAATTTTGGACAATCCTATTGACATGTATTAAATTTATACACGAGATTTTGAGAGAATTCTTCACTGAGAATGTGTAAACTTTATAACCTATATTATCAGATACAGTTTCCATAGAATACATATTTCAAAATTTTCTCTTATTTATAATATTTACACTTTATTGTGTTTAATTGTTTCCCTACGTCTTTTAAATTTTATTGTCTCCTCTCATTGAAATAAATGAGCAGAGATCTTACTTTCTGAAAACAATCTAATTGTGATTCTCATTCATTTTTCTCTTGGGCTGCTTACCCAGGGGAATATTCTGGTGTGTATGCTTTTAAATACTTGACTATTACTGCTTTTTAAGCAAGGTTTTCCTGGCTGCTATTCTCATGCAATGCTTTCTCATCATTTTTTTCTGCTCAACTTTTTTTGTTGTTTTTGCCTTCCATATATTTTCAGCTTTTATGCTTATCTCCCTACATGCTTGAGAGTTTATGGCAAACATAGTCATTACATAAGCTTCTTTCAACCAATCTAAATCTATTTCTTCTGACTGTATAGCTTTATTGAAAGTTAACATTAGTCGAAAGCAAATATTTCAGCATATCTTGCCAAAATTCATTTTGGAATTGGAATTTGGAAACCTTTTTTAGTTTGTCTTTATTTTCACCTTTTGGAGAATACATAGATGATTAAATAAGCTACTATGTGATATTTAGTTCTTCATGGTAGAAGTATACTGATCTTTGAGAATATTTGAGATAATTATAATACAGGCAGAATATGAGTTCATATGTGAGCATTCAATTTTTAGAATTCCTAGGTTGGTTTTGTTTTAAATTATCTTTAAGCCATTTGAAATATTACCTTTTAAAAAATCAAGGAGCATGTTAACTCCTTTTCCTTATATGGTTTTCTTGGGACTTCCTGTATAGCTAGCTGGGTTATATGAATATTATTTCTTCCACTGTATGTAGTTTTTCAACATTACCTTAGGATAAGTGAATGATGAGTTTTTGCTTTGTTTTGCCTTTTTGTTTTTGTAACTTTTTGAGATACATTCCCTAGTGTGTTTTACTTCTTCAGTTTCTTATAAGTAGCAAATTAAATAACTTTCTTCTCCCCAAAGATCATTGCATTGAATCTTGCATTGAATAGTTTGCCTTACAATCCTCATTAAATTATTAAAAGAATTCTATAAAGTAATAACTGATTATTATTTCAGAGGTGACAATTTGAAGGAAACTTTATATTATTGATTTGGGGTTTTCAATCCAATTATTCAGTTTCATCGCGCAAAAGAATTGGTAAAGCATTTTTTTTAGGTATAACATATCAGAGAGCAGCATCCTTATGAATGGAGGAAATCATCTTAATTTCAATCTTTTGCACATCATTATGCATTAAGTCATGACACTGTGATTCCAGGTGTATTTCATATCATGCATAAAACTTTACAGATTAATAATCTATTTTCATGCTGTTTCTTACATAAAACATTTCTTGTTCTTTGTTTTTGCTTTACATGGAATGCATGGGCTTTAAGACCATAATTTCTTTGGTAAGGTTTCATCTGCATTGGGATTCCGTCTTTCTTTGGCCTGTTTCTGCCTGTTCTTTCTTAGTAAGACCTAAGTATTAGGCAAAAGCCTAAAATACCAGCTGTGATTTGGAAATGATTTCTGATCTATATTAATGCTTACACTTTTTTTCCTCTAAATATTTTACTGCTACTTTTTAGAATGTTCGGCAGAAAAGTCTTGATCAATTGAAATAATTATGAGAAACAAAATACAGACTGTTACAAAGAATTGGCTAACAAAATCTTTAGCTTTGTTTTGTGATGGATAATTACAGTTTTATAACCTATGCAAGTAGATATATCAAAAGAAATTATAGAAAAATGCTAAAGGATAGATACAATTTATAAATTAAAATTTGGGTGTCTAGTTTATTATAGTACAAGTTTATATAATTTTGATAATTTTTTGAAAGGTTTTATGTATTTATTTATTTTTTGGTAGGAATGGGTCGCGAAGTTGAGAATCTTATATTAGAAAATACACAACTGTTGGAAACCAAGTAAGTATATACAAATTTTTTTAAAGATTTTCTTTCTTTCTTTTTTTTTTTTTTTAAGATTTTATTTATTTATTAGTTAGAGAGAGAGCACGAGCACAGGCAGACAGAGAGGCAGGCAGAGGCAGAGGGAGAAGCAGGCTCCCTGCCGAGCAAGGAGCCCGATGCGGGACTCGATCCCAGGACGCTGGGATCATGACCTGAGCCGAAGGCAGCCACTTAACCAACTGAGCCACCCAGGCGTCCCTAGATTTTATTTATTTCTATGAGAGAGAGAGAGAGCATGCACATATAAGCAGGGGGGAGGGACAGAGCGAGGGAGGAGCAGGCTCCCTGCTGAGCAGGACCTTGTTACCATAACCTGAGCCCAAGACAAATGCTTATTAACCCACTGAGCCACTCAGGCGCCCCAGTATATACAATTTTTTCTTTTTAAGATTTTATGTATTTATTTGACAGAGACAGCAAGAGAGGAAACACGAGCAGGGGGGGTGGGAGAGGGAGAAGCAGGCTTCCTGCTGAGCAGGGAGCCCGATGCTGGGCTAGATCCCAGGATCCTGGAATCCTGACCTGAGCTGAAGGCAGATGCTTAACAACTGAGCCACTCAGATGCCCCTATATACAGAATTTTTTTTATGTATTTTAAAAAAGATTTTTATTTATTTATTTATTTGACAGACAGAGATCACAAGTAGGCAGAGAGGCAGGCAGAGAGAGAGAGGGAAGCAGGCTCCATGCTGAGCAGAGAGCCTGATAACGGGCCTCAATCCCAGGACCCTGAGATCATGACCTGAGCCAAAGGCAGAGGCTTAACCCACTGAGCCACCCAGGTGCCCCTATATACAGAATTTTAACAAGGAATGTAAGATAACTGAATTTTCTCATCTAGCCAGTGGCTTGTTCAGTTTAACATAGCATATGACTACAGTCTAGCTCCCCTGTCTTGTTCGCCTTCTCCGTGTGTTTGGTTCGTGTGCATACCCAGCACACAGGAGTAAATGGGCAATAGGACCTGATTTCCCTGATGGATAGGTTTTGTTTCTTTGGTTTTTGCAGAAATAGATTTATAGATTTTCTTCTCCTTTCCACCCTACAAATATTCATGTCTTTCTCTTAACCTTCTTGGATAGTTGATAGGCTTTTTTTTTTTTTTTTTTAATTACTCCCTCCTCTAGGATGCCTATTTTATTATCTTTTCTCCTGGGGTTTCTTTAGTTCTTTTTTTTTTTTTTTTTCTTTTAAGATTTTATTTATTTATTTGAGAGAGAGAGAGAGCGGAAGCAGGCTCCCCGCTGAGCAGAGAGCCCCATGTGGGGCTCGATCCCAGGACCCTGAGATCATGACCCGAGCCGAAGGCAGAGGCTTAACCCACTGAGCCACCCAGGCGCCCCGGTTTCTTTAGTTCTACATAAATGTTTTGATCTATCCCCCGCCCAACTGTCTTCCATAGTTGAGGGTTTTCAGGTGTAATATGTGAGGCCTTAGACCCCAAACATACAGGAGTCTTGGTTAGTGGGGCAAGTCCTGAGTCCTGTGAAAAAGCAGCCTGGTTCCCTTTGTTAATTTGCTGTTTCAGAGCAATTTTGGAACATTTGTGTAGATCCAGAATAGAATGCAGTTAATGAAGCACTGTGCCCACCTGTACCCAAAAGAGCTAGATCTTAAATTATTTTTTCCATGGGCATTATATCAAAAACCAATGCTATACCTTGGGTAATCTAATTTAAATTAAAAAGAAAAAAAAAATTTCCCCCACAGATTTCCACCCCAAGTTTATACTTTTTTCTCAGCAATCGTTAAAGGTAAATTCGAAGATAAATTTACTTTGTTGACTAGCTGATTTATTTTTTCCGAGTTTAACAATAGTACCCTTATGGATGCTATTTTGTAAAAGTTTCATCTTTAGTTAATTGTGGTATTTTTGTCAGTTGATGGTCTGCTCTGCTTTCCCTGTTTATTCTTTGCTAAGTGGAAAGAGTAAAAACTTCCATGGTTGTGTGTTTTTTTATCTTTATCTACAAACAACACGGGGTAGAAGATATTTAAAATATTAAGTTAGTCAGCTTTGACTGTATAGTTACTTTCACCTGTAAGAGAATAAGCTGAAAGACAGGAAGGGTGTTCATTCGTAACGATATACGCGAAATATGTGTTTCTTAGACACGCTTTGAATGTAGTGAAGAACGACTTGATCGCAAAGGTGGACGAGCTGACCTGCGAGAAGGACGTGCTGCAGGGGGAGCTGGAGGCTGTGAAACTAGCCAAGTTGAAGCTAGAGGAGAAGAACAAGGAGCTGGAGGAGGAGCTTAGGAAGTAAGTTTAAGCCTGGGCCTCTCTGAACCCAGCTGTCTTTGAAGTGTCTTTGCTGGTGGGCCACAAAGGGTCACAAATGTGCCCCCCGCCCCCCGCTGGGCCAGCTCTGCCTCTGGTCACCCTGTCCAGCCCCAGTGGGTGGCCCTTTCCAGCCAGCCAGGAGCAGCTGGGAGCCTAGTGCCTGGCGGTGGCACCCTTCCGCTTGCCCAGCCTTATTGTTGTCACTTTTTGCGGCTATCACCATCCTAGTGAAAAAACTTAGAGCCATTCGAAAATTTGCTCATAAGAAAATTAGAAACATTATTTTCTTTTGCCCAGCTTTCTTTAATACTTGTTTTTTTTTTTCCTGAGAACAGTGCCACACTAATGTTTCCGTAGGTGAAGGGAACTAAGTACTCTGGAAAGAGAAGAGTAATCATTTCGTGTCGATTAAAATTTTTGACCTACTCTTTCATTCCTTGAAAAGATGAACGCAACTCAAATAACATGTTCTCTTTTTTTTCCCCACCAGAGCTCGTGCAGAAGCCGAAGATGCACGGCAAAAAGCAAAAGATGACGATGATGTAGGTTTATCATGTCAGATTTTTTTCTTAATCCTTTTTGGTTTTTAAGAACACTTACTAATGAAGCTTTGGATATAGCATTATAGAAAGATAGAAGATCTCTTTGTGGTCATGAGTAGGACAGCACACTCTCCCACATGGCATCTGGAGGCTGGGCTTTCTGGCTATGTGTGGTGTGCTCATTTTTTTTCTGTGGCTCTGTGCTGTGACCTTGTTTGCATGCTCCAGCTCAAGGACCAGCCACAATATTTTGGGTTTTATTATTGTTTGTTTTGTCTCAAATTTTTACTTAGAAATATGAAAGCTTGATGAGAAAAGTTGCTTAATAGTATTATAAAAGTTGTTTAATAGTATTAAACATAAAAAAGATGAATTCTAGAACTTCAGTAATAGGCAGTCAGCTTATATTGTTTTCAACATATGTAAATAGAAGACTAAATATGAGTTTTTACCAATATAATTAGCATCTGTACGGGGTGCCCTATACAAAATGATTATTTAATGCCCCTGCAATCTTGCTTTTTAAAAAAAATATGTAATACTTGGTACATGCCAAAAATATACATAACATAGGTAAGTTATGAAACATAATAAATTAACATAATGGACCCACTGCTTAACCTAAGAACTAGAACATTATCAAACATTGAAGCTACCTCCCCTCTTGAAGAGACCACAATCCTGTATTTATCATTTTCTTACCTTTCAAAAAAAGGATTTGGGGGGGGCACCTGGCTGGCTCAGTTGGTAGAGTGGGCAACTCTTGATCTGGGAGTCATGGTGAGTTCAAGCCCCACGCTGGGTCTAGAGCTCACTTAAAATTTAAAAAAATTTTTCTTTTTATCATGTCACACATATATGTATCCTTATAAAATATGGTTTAATTTCCTTTTTTTAAAATTTCGTACTTGGACAAGATTTGCTACTTTTACTCAGCATTATGTTTGATAATATTCAGAGTCCTTGAATCCTCTGTTGTTTGACTTCCTTTAAAGGAGAGGCAAAGTTGTTGCTGGAGGATAGAGGAGGAGGTCCCTGAGGGCTAAACTCAGCCTCTTTCTTACTCACACTTGCAAAACAAAAGCCCTATAATTAAACCAGTCTTTCGAAGAGCATTTAGAATTACAGCAGAAGGAAGCTGACTTGAGCATACTTCTTTTTTTTTTTTTTTAAAGATTTTATTTATTTATTGGACAGAGAGAGAGATCACAAGTAGGCAGAAAGGCAGGCAGAGAGAGGGGGGAAGCAGACCCCCCGCCAAGCAGAGAGCCCGACATGGGGCTCGATCCTAGGACCCGGAGATCGCCACCCAAGCTGAAACCCACTGAGCCACCCAGGCGCCCCTGAGCATACTTCTTTGAATATTACCATACTCACATCCTTCACTTTCTCTAAGAAGAATCATAATTAATACACTTGTCTCCAGCTTGTATTTCCATTGGGTGCCTTGGTACCTAGCCAATATATGTAGATGATGGGTAGTTTGAGATAAGTTAACCACTTTTGGAACTAACTTGTAAAAAATTGCTGAATAATTAGTATTTGTTAAAGAATATCGACTTAAAATAATGTTGTTAGAGGAACATTTCCAGGCAAGCATGTTAAATCTATGTCAACAATAACTTTGCTCATCTTTCTTGGTTTTAGTTCAGAATCTACACTGTTCTTTGTATTTCCTTTATAGTATGTTCAAATATCTGTATTTCTATTCAGAAAATAAATTGTTTACCTCTTTTCAGTCATAAGTAATTACTAAAATCTCTTTATTGATTTTATTAGGTTGTTTTTCATTAAATGATCCAGTAGATTAGAAATTAAGAAATGTTTTAAAGCTTTGATTCTGCTTAAGTTTAACATAACACCAAAAACAGATATAGACTCCCAGAGTGATCTGCAGTGTTCTTTTTGTTATAGAGTGATATTCCCACAGCCCAGAGGAAGCGGTTTACTAGAGTAGAAATGGCCCGTGTTCTAATGGAGAGAAACCAATATAAGGAGAGACTGATGGAGCTTCAGGAAGCTGTTCGATGGACAGAGATGATTCGGTTTGTATGAGGCGTACCTCTTGGCGCTTTTCTAGTATTGTTTCCTAGGTTTGAATATTCCTTCACTCAGAACTGGAGTCCAGTCTTGGGGATCCAAACCTCGTATTCTGTTTACTAGGAAATACTTTCTAAAATAACACTAGGAATTAGGGACAGTATGTGTGATCAAAATGAGTGCCTTTTTGGTAAAGGGCGCTTGGAGAATGTTTCCATGACCTCTAAAAGGTAATTATTATTACTTAGGAATGATGGTCTTTTTTCAAAAGAATATAGAAATTGACACTACTTTTACAATAATGCCAGGGAAAGATACAAATTTCACGTGCCACCCAGAAAACTAAGTCATTTTTACTCTGTGTCTTTATGTAAAATACTCTTGTCCAATTCCCCGCCCCCACCCCCCTCTGGCTGTTTATACAAAATGTAGTTTCCGAGTACATCTCATCTAATGCTGCCATCTAATGGCCATATTCTCAGTAACAGTGTTCCTTACTGCTCATGAAATGTTTGTGAACTAGCTGCCCCCGAATTTGCCCATATTTTTGAGTTTGGATTCCCATGTCAGATTTACCAATAAATAGTACAGATACACTGACACATTGTTTTAAAGTTTATGAAAGGTTACATGACAATGGTTTCTTAAAACTTCTAAAAAACACAGGTTTTTCTGAGCACCTGGGTGGCTCAGTCCGTTAAGGGGCTGACTCTGAATTTTGGCTCCGGTCATGATCCCGGGGTCCTGGAATTGAGCCCCGCATCGATCTCCCTCTCCCTTTGCCCCTCTCCCCTGCTCACCCTGCGTGTGCTCTCCCTCTCTTCCTCCTTCCCTCTGTCTCACTCTGAAATAAATAAATCTAAAAAGATTTTTTTAATCCATATTTTTTAACCTCCAACTTTTACTTTGCAATCACATTGTTTATTTAACAGTTTGTATGTCCTTTACTGGTGTCATACTAGAATGAAAGTACTTTGTATAGTATATTTATGATTTGTTAAACTTGTAATTGCTGCTGAGAAGGAAGGAGATCTGTATTCTAATCTTCATTAATTGGTCAAGAAGCTAATGTACTAAGAAGCTTGTCCTTAACTCAAACATTTAATGGATTTTACATAAATAATAAATATTTTAAAAATTGACATGGGGCACCTTGGTGGCTTAGTCTGTTAAGCCTCTGACTTTTCGGCTTGGGTCATGATCACGGGGTCATGAGATTGGGCTCTGTCGTTGGGCTCTGTGCTCAGTGGGGAGTCTGCTAGAGATTCTCCCCCCACCATCTCTCTCAAACAAAGAACTAAATCTTTCTTAAAAATTGAGGTATATAGAGGGGTTCTATTTTCTTTCCTTTTTTCTTTTTTAAGATTGATTTATTTTAGAGAGAGAAGCACAAATGGGAGGGACAGAGGGAGAGGAAGAAAAATCTCAAGCAGACTCCACATCCAGCATGGAGCCTAACATGGGCTCAATCCCACAACACCGAGATCACGACTTGAGCTGAAACCAAGAGTCAGATGCTCAACTGACTGCACCCAGGCTCCCCAGCAGGCTCCACTTTTCATTCTATTTTTGATTCTAGCAGCCATGTGATAGTCCACAAGTAGAAAAAAAAAGTGGTGTCTTATTTTTTTTACTTTTCCATTGAATTAAAAGATGTTTTCAATTTAGTCCTTTAAAAAATGTGAAAAGTGAGCTCTGATAATGAGAGCAGAATCCTTTCTACCTTACTAAATTAGTTTGGAGCATCTTATTTTCTGAAATTCTCTTGAACTACCTATCTATCCAGTTTATCCCTTTCTCTCGTCATCTTTTCAGTAATGGAAGGTATTAGTCCTATGAAAAATGACTCATCAGAACAGTAAAGGTACAGGTTATCTTATGAGAGCTGGAGCTTGAGCACGTTCGAGACCTTTATTGTAAAGCTAAGGATTCACAAGACAATATTTTGACAAAAGGGAGAATACCTTTTCTCCTTTATTGAAGATAATACCTTTATTGAAGATATCTCTCTTCAGTAAATTTTTTATATAGATTTCTTCTTTTATTTATTTATTATTTTTTATTAATTTATTTGACAGATAGAGCTCACAAGTAGGCAGAGAGGCAGGCAGAGAGAGAGGAGGAAGCAGGCTCCCCGCTGAGCAGAGAGCCCGATGTGGGGCTCGATCCCAGGACCCTGAGACCATGACCTGAGCCGAAGGCAGAGGCTTTAACCCACTGAGCCACCCAGGTGCCCCCAATTTTTTTTTTTTTTTAATATTTACATTCAGGCATGTTGGTTATCCGTTCAGCACAGATGACAATCTTGTCTTGGTCAGTGGACTGAACTCTTCGATGTGTCCCCTGTTCTTCAGATAAAAAGCTAAAACACCTCACTGATAAAACAGTTTTTCATTCTTTGTTTTTCTTTTCAAATATAGTGCATCAAGAGAAAATCCAGCCATGCAGGAAAAAAAAAGGTCAAGCATTTGGCAGTTGTAAGTATCTAAAAACAAATAAAGACATTAGAGAGCACTTTGAGACAAAATTATAGTCAAAATATATTTCTGAGAATGATTTTATGTCTCCTTTCTTTTTAAAATTTGGAGTATATAGCTAAGTTGAACTTTTTTCTTTTTGATATGTAGCATGCCAGCTCGGTAAGGCTATTCTTGAGGACAAACATATGCTGTCGTAAGCTGCATCCTGTTGCTTATGCACTTGGTAGAATCTTCTGCTAACTTAAATAAAAATTACGGGGAATTATTCGGAGTCATAATTATGTGGATCCTCAGTAAATAGGTTATATGGATTCACTGGTTCTGTGATTGTAAGGAACTTTGCAAAGTAAAGCATAGAAATTAATGTCTATAGGTTTGAGTAGTGAGTGTGTTTGTGTGTTTCAGAGTTGAATTATGTTCATGCTGGAAGAACTGCGCACTTACTATACTTTAAACTTACCCTTTTTGGTGAATCTGCTATTAATAGAAGTGTTAATTCTTTTAAGTGGATATGAAGGTAGATATATAATTTGAGCTTAATGAGAGAATGTATAAGATGTATGTTAAAATGATAGTAAGTGTTCCAGTACTTTCTTACTACTTTTAGAACTGGCATACTAAGCTTCTGTTCCAACCATGCAACTATAACCTTGCTGTTTAACAACTTACTTAGCAAGCAAGAGCTAGGACCCATCTTACTCCTTCACTATAAGAAGTTCCCTGTACTTCAGCGTTTCTTCCTTTCATTATGTGAATTGCTAATTAAAGTGTGAGGATCTGCCATTCTAAGCAATAGTTCCTCTTTCCTGAATGTCTGAGTTTGGCTGTGAGTTATTGCTAAGGATGCAGCGTATGACTACAAAAAATCTTTCTGCCAGTTTCTAACTCGTGGCCCTGTAAAAGCTCTCTGGAAAGTTATGGATTGTTTTTTATAGTGCATGTAATAACACTCTCTAGCGGGTGCTCTCTCTTGCTCTCTCTCGCTCTCTCACTTTTTTCTTTATAGTTTCAGCCGACTTTTCAGCTCCTCAAGTAATACTACTAAGAAGCCTGAACCACCTGTTAATTTGAAATACAATGCACCCACCTCTCATGTTACTCCTTCTGTCAAGAAAAGAAGCAGCACCTTATCTCAGCTGCCTGGGGATAAGTCCAAAGCCTTTGATTTCCTTAGCGAAGAGTAAGTATTTTGCAGACTAGTGGCTATGCTCCAAATAAGTTAATAGTTCAGAACATGCTTGCCCCTTATCAGATCAGTGGTAAGGTGCCCATAAGTCTATAAAGAAGCCATCTCTGTAATGTGGCTACCTACCTTTAAGTACTTGTAGTCAATACCTTTTATGAAAATTGCATTTCACAGGTTTCATAAACAGAAGAAGTTGTTTTAAAATATCTCTTTATTGCTGGTCAGTAACACTGATAAATATTAGTGAAATGTTAAAGGCCTATATAAGCCTTTATCCTAAATGTTTGAACATTTCCTTTGGTGTCAGAAGTTGATTTTCGCTCCTGACTCTGCTGCTCATTAGGTGAACATGAACTTGGACAAGTTAACCTCTTGCCCCAGTTTCTCTGGCTGTAAGTTGAGTATGATAACCTGTCTCAGAGGCACTAGGGTTAAATTACCTAGGGTTTGTAAAGTGTCTGATACACAGATTTGTTAACTATGACATACACAGCAAGTTAGTGTTTCCATCTTCTGAAACAAAGCAGTGGTGTCCAGAAATTAACCTTTATTATCTTCCTAAGAATATACTGATTTATTGATCTTCAGTCACTTTTAGCACATTCCCTGGCATGAGAAAATTCTCAGTAAATATTTGCTGAATGAACAAAGAAAAGGGAGGAACTAAAAATATTTAAGAATCTTTCCCTTTCATGGGGCGAAAATCTGAAACCTAATAGAAACTGGATGGCTGATGATTCAACATAATAAAGTAAGCTGCTTGCCAGTCTGTTAAAGTTTGACCGCTGTACCCACTGCACAACTTTAAAAGGCCGGCTTTAGGATAACACTTCTTAGAAAGGCAGATCTCCGAAGTAATCTTAACTGAAATGTGTAATTTTTTGTTGTCATTTTTGCTGTCTCAGCAGGAAAGGGAGAATTAAATTAAATTAATTAAAAAGGGAAATTTCTTTGCATTTTAGAACTGAAGCTAGCTTAGCCTCGCGCAGAGAACAGAAGAGAGAACAGTATCGGCAGGTAAAGGCCCACGTTCAGAAGGAAGATGGTAGAGTGCAGGCTTTTGGCTGGAGTCTACCTCAGAAGTACAAACAGGTAAGGTGTGAACATGGTGTGAGCATTTAGTGGGAAGTGCTAGGGGAGAGGAGTATGTCTGGGCTTGAAGGAATTTAAATACCTGTCTCAAACCTGCTCATTTTCAGTTCGTGGACTTGGCACACACTTAGAGAAGGGTTGATGGTAGTGGTTCTCAGGCTGTTTTCTAGAGCCTCAGAACTCAAAAGAAATGCCTGAGTCTGTGAGGAGTCAGGGGGTCAACAGGAAGTTTACCAAGTGCACGGACTTGAGGTAACCCGTTGGTTTTTTGTTGTTTTGTTTTGAGGGAAAATTGACATACAGCATTATATTAGTTTCAGGTACACAACATAATGATTTGATACCTTGACATATTGTGAAATGAGCACCACAGTAACTGTAGTTAACATCATCACCAAACATGGTTACAGATTTTTTTCCTTGTAGTGAGAAATTTATTTATTTTTTTTTTTTTTAAGATTTTATTTATTTGTCAGATAGAGAGAGCAGGAGCGAGCACAGGCAGACAGAGTGGCAGGCAGAGGGAGAAGCAGGCTCACTGCTGAGCAAGGAGCCCGATGCGGGACTCGATCCCAGGATGCTGGGATCATGACCCGAGCCGAAGGCAGCCGCTTAACCCACTGAGCCACCCAGGTGCCCCTTCTGTGTGGAATCTTAAACAAACATACAAAGCTCATAAACACAGAGAATAAATTGGCGGCTGTTAGAGGCAGGGGTGAGAGATAGGTGAAGTGCTTCGTAAAGGAGGTCAAAAGATACAAACTTCCAAAATCAGTCCTCGGGATGTAATGTACGGCACAGCAACCCTAACTGTAAAACTGTACTGCACAATTAAAGCTGCTAAGAGAGGAAATCTTTAAATTTCTCACTATTACATGTGCCTGTTGGCGGTCTATATCTTCTTTGGAAAAATATTCAGATCCTTTGCCCATTTTTTAATCCATTTGTTTGTTTTTGTTATTGAGTTGCATGTGTATCTTGCTCTATTTTAATTGAAGATTTCATTTTTTAAAAAATATCTTTTTTAGGGGCACCTGGGTGGCTTTGTGGGTTAAGCTCTGCCTTCGGTACAGGTCATGAACTCAGGGTCCTGGGATTGAGCCCCGCATCGGGCTCTCTGCTCGGCAGGGAGCCTGCTTCTCTCTCTCTCTCTCTGCCTGCTTCTCTGCCTACTTGTGATCTCTCTTTCTGTGTCATATAAATACATAAAATCTTTAAAAAAATCTTTTTTAGATTTATTTATTTCAGAGTGAGAGGGAGGGAAGGAGGGAGAGAGGGAGAGCACGCAGGGGAGAGGGGCAAAGGGAAAGGGAGATCAATGCGGGGCTTGATTCCAGGACCCTGGGATCATGACCGGAGCCAAAATTCAGAGTCAGCCTCTTAACGGACTGAGCCATCCAGGTGCTTAGAAAAACCTGTGTTTTTTAGAAGTTTTTAAGAAACCGTTGTCATGTAACCTTTCAAACTGTTGACTTAAACCTCAGTTCAGGTTTACAGGAACTTTACTTGTCTATTTCCATATTCACTATCCCTGAAAGACTCACATATGAGTACACATACACACACACAAACATACTAACATGTACATGAAGTAGTGTATCTCTTCTGAGCTCCCATAGTATCTTGTTTATTTTTTCTAACTGCCACTTGACTTTCTGCTTTTTTTCCAATAAGAATAACAATTAACTTGGATATGATTTCAAAGAGGAAGTATGTACTAGCATTGCTTGCCCATGGCTCAGTGGTTCTGTGAGCTCACTTTTGATGAGACTTACCAATGTGTTTTTTTCTCTCCCCTCCCTAATTATTAGGTGACCAATGGCCAAGGGGAAAATAAGATGAAAAATCTACCTGTGCCCGTCTATCTCAGACCTCTAGATGAGAAAGATACATCAATGAAGGTAAATTAATTTTGAAGTTAAAGGAAATATTTATTAAACTCTGGATGGATTTTTTTTCTAAAACCAGAAAAGATTAAATTCTTCTTTTATGGATGAGGTTATTGTTTATTTTGTAATTTTAAACTGGGTTACTTTGAATATTTAAATATTCATGGGGCACCTGTCTGACTCAGTAGAATGTGCACTTCTTAATTTCAGGGTCTTGAGTTTGAGCTCCACATTGGGGTTGAAAGAAAGGAACAAAACCAACAGAAAGACATATATTCATAATCATTAGATTTTAAAGAAATGTGAAAAGTTCTAAACATTTTTAGAAAGAAAATGACTAACTTACCCCCCCCCCCCCCCACTTTTCAAACCCAAAAAGCTGTGGTGTGCTGTTGGAGTCAATTTATCAGGTGGAAAGACCAGAGATGGTGGTTCTGTTGTTGGAGCAAGTGTATTTTACAAGGATGTTGCTGGTTTGGATACAGAAGGCAGTAAACAGCGAAGTGCATCCCAGAGTAGCTTAGACAAGTTAGACCAGGAACTTAAGGTAAGTGTATGCACTAACATTTGACCTCCTAGTTGTAGCTTTTTGGTTCAAAACTTACCTCTGGTCCAGCTTCTCATTGAGATTGTTATTCAGGCTCCTTATGGTCTCTATTAGATCCATTTTACTGAGGTGTATTTTACATATGATAAGGTATATCATATGTATGTATTGAATCATATGTATTGTATATATATGTATTGAATCATATGTATGTATCATATGTATTGAAATGGGTACAGTTCAAAGAGTTTTGAGAAATGTATATACCCGTTTAAGAACCATCAAAATCAAGATAGAGAACATTTTTATCATTAACCTGCTTTAACTGCTATATTTTAGTTTACTATTTAATATTGAAAGGTGGTTGTATTTTTAGCCTTTTCAAATAATCTGAAAACAAACACAAAACAGTATTACCCTTTACTGTTATAGCACCACTGTATGAATATGTACACATACATATCATTTTAAACATTCATTTTCTTACTCTGTATACATAGGAACAGCAGAAGGAGTTAAAAAATCAAGAAGAATTATCCAGTCTAGTCTGGATCTGTACCAGCACTCATTCAGCTACAAAAGTTATCATTATTGATGCTATTCAACCAGGCAACATCCTAGACAGTTTCACTGTTTGCAACTCTCATGTTCTGTGTATAGCAAGTGTACCAGGTAAGAGGAAGCCATGTCCCTGTCTTTCTGCCATCCACACCTTTTTACTGGCAGGAACTGACTTGTTTGCTGGAGGTACAGTTATGCATTGCTCTCATGGAGTTTATGTTCTAACTGGGGAGGACCAAAAATAGACTGGAAATGAATGGCTAAGATTTTCAAATATTACGAAGAGAATAAAACAATGGTAACTTGAGAAGATGCCTGGTGGACAAAGAGCAAGGGGCTATTTAGATTGATGAGAAAGAGAAGGCTTCTGAAGTTATGGATTGAATATTACATAATGTTGAAACATTGGTTTAAAATGGGTGTTCATGGGACGCCTGGGTGGCTCAGTTGGTTAAGCGGCTGCCTTCGGCTCAGGTCATGATCCCGGTGTCCTGGGATCGAGTCCCACATCAGGCTCCTTGCTTGGCAGGGAGCCTGCTTCTCCATCTGCCTCTGCCTGCCACTCTGTCTGCCTGTGCTCGCTCGCTCTCTCTCTCTCTAACAAATAAATAAAATAAAATAAAATGGGTGTTCATGATAGGTCTACACAGTGGAATATTATTTAGTAATAAGAAGGAATGTAATTCTGTTACATGCTACAACATAGATTAATTTTGGAAGCATGCTAAATAAGCAAAGTAACCCAGACACACAAGGGCAGATGTTGTATGATTCCATTTATATGAGCCATCTAGACTAGGCAGATTCATGAAGACAGAGGTAGATTAGAGATTAATAGGAATACAGGAGGGGGAGGCTCGGGGAACAGAGTTAATGGGTCTACATTTTCTGTGAGGTGTACTGGAAAAATTTCAGACATACATAGTTGTGGTTGCATGGCATTGTGTAAATAATTAATGCCATTGGGTTGTACACTTAAACATGTTGAAATGGCAGGTTTGATGTTACATATGTATATTTTACTGCAACAAAATATTTTAATGTGCTATGAATAAGAACAGCCTTCTGAATAAAGAAAACTGAAGAAATTTTTCTTTATATGGTAAATACTCAAGTTTTTCAATGTATTACTAATATCTTAAGACATTGTGTACACCTAGGGCGATGAGCTTTTAATAGTGGTGGAAGTCCATATTGCAAATAGTATTCTTTTTTAAAGGTCTTTTTTTTAAAGATTTTATTTATTTATTTGTCAGAGAGAGAGGGAGAGAGAGCGAGTGAGCACAAGCAGACAGAGTGGCAGGCAGAGGCAGAGGGAGAAGCAGGCTCCCTGCCGAGCAAGGAGCCCAATATGGGACTCAATCCCAGGACACTGGGATCATGACCTGAGCCGAAGGCAGCTGCTTAACCAACTGAGCCACCCAGGCGTCCCGCAAATAGTATTCTTGATAATTAAAAAAAAATTATTTTTACTGACTCAGCGGATATTAGATTTCCTTGTTTTTAACCTCATTAGGTGGCTGCTGAGGAACTCATTCAGAACAGAATTGTCACTTCTGACATTTTCATGTTTACTTATGCTTGCAGTAATAGAAATATTATCTTAATTTTTTAAGTTGCTTTCTCATTTTGTGAAGGTTAATTTTAAATAAAATTTAAAGTTATCATGTTGGTGGTGTATTTAAGTAGTTGTTTGTCCCATCTGCATGCTCTTATTTCAAATCTTAGCTATTAGAAAAAGGTTTATCTTGTTTTTCAGGAGCAAGAGAAACAGACTACCCTGCAGGAGAAGAGCTTTCAGAATCTGGACAGGTAGACAAAGCGTCTTTATGTGGCAGCATGACCAGCAATAGCTCAGCAGAGACAGACAGCCTGTTGGGGGGCATCACAGTGGTTGGTTGTTCTGCAGAAGGTGTAACAGCAGCTGCCACTTCCCCTAGTACCAACGGTGCTTCTCCAGTGATGGAAAAACCACCAGGTATCACTCTCCTCTTACATGTCATCAGTATGGAGTCAGAGCCTATCCCAGAGGCCTCATTATAGACTCCTACTCAATTTAGATCTTCAAGTAATGAGGGCGAAAAGCTCAAAAGAAGACACTGTAATACTGTTGTAATGCCTATTAAAACAAGAATTCTGTGTTTTGGGGCGCCCCGGTGGCTCATTTGTTAGGCGTCTGCCTTTGGCTTGGGTCATGATCCTAGGGTCCTGGGATCGAGCCCCACATTGGGCTTCATGCTCGTTAGGTAGCCTGCTCCTCCCTCTCCCACTCCCCCTGCTTGTGTTCCCTCTCTTGCTGTCTCCCTCTCTGTCAAATGAGTAAAATCTTTAAAAACAAAACCCAAAAACAAACCCAAGAATTCTGTATTTCATGGCATAGGGTGGAGGAGGATGGGGTAGGTGGAGTGGAATTCTGTAGCGGTGGTTTGTGTGGGGGAAAGCACAAACTCAGAATAGTTAGCATGTTTTATTTATTTTGTAGAAAAGGAAGCAGAAAATAGTGAGGTTGATGAAAACGTTCCAACAGCAGAAGAAGCAACAGAAGCCACAGAAGGCAATGCAGGGTCAGCTGAAGACACTGTGGACATCTCCCAGCCCGGCGTGTACACGGAACATGTCTTCACAGATCCTCTGGGAGTTCAAATCCCGGAAGACCTCTCGCCAGTGTACCAGTCAAGGTATGCAGATGGGTCAGCAACTTAGGAAATCAGAAAAGTGCTCACATGAAAGGAACCAAAATCCTCTCAAGCAGCCACAGTATTCACACTTTGTCTCCTTCCACTGCATCTGCTCTGGATTCCCCTCCCCTCCCCACTCCTCCCCTGAAGTTCTCTATTCCTTCTACTTAAAAAACAAAACAAGATGAAAAAAACAAAGAAACCCTTGCCTATAGGTGCAATAGTCAAAATCTTCCTGGTCATTTTCTCCTCTGATATGATATTTTTTCATTCCCATTCAAACTGTAACTGTGCCATTTTCCTCCCCAGCCCTCCTTTCACTCCAACCCCAGTTAGCTGTGAAATTCGCAGTTTAGATTTCCCATGTAGGTTTGGATGACTTTTTAAATTTTGTTTTCTGACAAATAGCTCTTCCTTTAAAGCAATAGGAAATCTAGGCCCATTTAATGAATTCATTATTTTCTGCCTTCTCTAAGCCTTTATGGAAAGCTGATAGGAGTCTATCTAAATGTGATTCTTTTATATTCCTCCTCTTGTTTATAGAGCGATAAGTATCTATTAACATTTGTTAATTTAAAAATAAAATTATCTTGGGAGCCTGGGTGGCTCAGTCAGTTAAGTGTCTGCCTTCAGCTCAGGTTATGATCCCTGGGTCCCAAGTCAGGCTCCCTGCTTAGCAGGGAGCCTGCTTCTCCTTCTTCCTCTTTTTGCAACTCCCCTTGCTTATGCTCTCTCTCTCTCTCTGTCAAATAATAAAAAGAATCTCCAAAAAAAAAAGTCTTCATTTTAGGAATAACAAGTTTTTCTCTCTTGAACTTGATAGCCCACTTACCTTTTTCTAAAAATGTTCTGATAATCCAAAGAAAGAAGATCTTAGGAGAGAATATGAGTGTGTTTTAGCATAATAATTTATTTTAGAGGGCGCCTGGGTGGCTCAGTGGGTTAAAGCCTCTGCCTTCGGCTCAGGTCATGATCTCAGGGTCCTGGGATCGAGGCCCACATTGGGCTCTCTGCTCGGCAGGAAGCCTGCTTCTCCCTCTCTCTCTGCCTGCTTGTGATCTCTGTCTGTCAAATAAGTAAACAAAATCTTCAAAAAAAAAAAATTTTTAGAAAAAAATTTTTTTTAAGATTTTTATTTAAGAGAGAGAGTAAGAGCGAAAGAGAGCATGAGCTGAGGGAGAGGCGGACTCCCCACTGAGCAGGGAGCGTGATGCGGGGCTTGGGACATAACCTAAGGCAAAGGCAGACTCTTAACCTACTGAACCACCCTGGCACCTCTAGACAATTCTTTATACTCATTCTCGTGTGGTATGTTTTTTGTCTTATAACAAACTATGCCTTCCTCTTCTTTTCCCTAAGAAAAAAACTTTAAAAATTCAAAATAACCCTAAAGGGAGAACTGTAATTATAGTCTGGATGTTAACTGCTATATTACGATGTCTTAACTCCCTTGTCTGCATCTTGGTTCTCTTTAGTATGTTAATTTTACTTCTGGTACAGCTGTTGAAATATTTATGATAAGCATTTAAATTTGGCTTTCTAGAATGCTGGTGTGTTTTTTTTTTCAAGCTGATTTTTTTTCAAGCTGTTAAACTAAAAATAAACTAAAATGTGGAAATGTTCAGTCCTTGAAAACTGTAGCTAAGCATACTCAGATGCTTTCCTTTCCCCCACCTTGCTAGTAATGACTCGGATGCATATAAAGATCAGTTATCCGTATTGCCAAATGAGCAAGACCTGGTGAGAGAAGAAGCTCAGAAGATGAGTAGCCTTTTACCAACTATGTGGCTTGGAGCTCAGAATGGCTGGTAGGTGCCAACTCTTAATATTAGCTTTTGGAATTGGAAGATAAATAAGTAAAATGTGGTACATAGGCATACAACAAAAAGTGCATATTAAAGCAGAGAACTTTATGTACTTACGAATTTTGAGATGATCTAATCACCTCATAAACTGGACTTGCATTGTTTATGAGTGCTAAATCATATAGTTCTTTGTCACAGAATATTCCCTTTATGTAATATTCTTGGAAGAAGAGGTAAATAAAACTTGAAAATCTGGGTGATCCAGAAATAGAAGATCTGGAACAACACGGAGATGGAATTATGGGTGCACAGAAGGCTTATATAGGCTAGAGTGTATTCAGGAAATACCAATGATTAACCTGTTCGGCTGCAAGAAGGTCCAGTAACTGCGAAACATACTAGGGAGACCAGACAGATCCCAGTCTGAAAGCCTAGGAGATGATGATAAGCATTACGTGGTTTGTTCACATTCTAGTACAATGAGGAGTCTCCGAAAACTGTGCTTCTGCACAGCTTAAGCAAGGACACTAGGGCATCTCTTCCTTAGGAGTCTTAATACTACAGAGTGGGGGGTCAACCAACTTTTTCTCTGAAGCATCAGATAAGAAACATGTGGGGCTCTGTGGCCATATGAGCTCTCGCAGCTTCTCAGCTCTGGCGTTCTGGCATGGAGACAGCTACTGTGTGGACAGCACGCACGTAGTGGAGTGCAGCTGGGCTCCTGGAACGCTGTGTGGATGCTGAAAGCCTCAGATGGCATCAGATACTTGATTTTTTCCCAGCCATTTAAAAATGTGAAGATCATTTTTATCTTGCACACTATATGGAGACAGATTTGGCCTGCGGGCCACAGCTTGCCACTTTCTGATATAAACTAGTGTGTCATCAGAAAGTTATAGTTTGATGTAGTGGAAGAGTAAGGTCATTTTTTAAAACAGATTTTAGCCAAAGATTCTGAAGTCTGTGGGAACCTGAAGCTAACTGACCATGCATTATTCTAGTTCTGACTTTTCACTCTTCTGTGTTTCCTTTTGCGTAAGCAGCTTATTTCTTTGCATTAGACTCTCGTTGTTGTTATTTCCCAAGATTTTTGTGTTACTCTTTCTTCCTCCTAAGGGAACTTTGTGGTCATTATTAGATGTAAGCAACAACTTGCTGTTCTCTGTGCCTTACCAGTCTCGATTTTGTTCTTGCAGTTTGTATGTGCATTCATCTGTAGCCCAGTGGAGGAAATGTCTCCATTCTATTAAACTTAAAGATTCGATTCTCAGTATTGTGTAAGTTTTATTTTAGAAATTCTTCCTTTCAAAAATACATATTTTGGTATAAGCTATCTTTTAAGACTGTTAAAGCTAACATGTGCTTCATGATTATGTCAGTATCCAGATTTTTTTTCCCCATTTGTGGAATCAGAGAAGCTGAATGAGATTGAAACTCTTACTTACTACAAAGTAAAATAATTCCTATATAGAGCTTTAAGTCAAACTTGTCAGGTTGATCCCTCACCAACTTGTCAGGTGAGTTCTGTAGTACTCTGGGGAAAGAACCGATGAATACCTATTAGTTTGTTTGTTTGAGGGTACTCTTTAGAATTGGTGAGTTGTGGACTGGGGCATTGATTCACTAGTCCTTTCCTGTAGGTCTCTATCAAAAACTGCTAAGTCCACAGAGCTGACTGTTAGTTCCACTTAAGGCACCTGTCTTGGGTCTGTGGCCCTTCTGTGACAAGAGCAGCTTAGGGCCAGAAAGTGAAATAAGAAAGTTACCACACAGGCTGCTTGTTTAGTTCAGCTGACATTTTCATGGCAAGACTTTCTCAATGAAGAGTGTGTTCTGGGGCGCTGTGCTGGGTCAGTATAGAGTATGTGACTCCTCATCTTTGGGTCGTGACTTTGAGCCCCACATTGGGCGTAGAGATGACTTAAAAAAAAAAAAAAGTTCTTTAGGTTCTGGTATATCTGGTATGCCATGGATTGGCCCTCTTGAGGGCCTCTGAACTAGTTCAGTAGCATGTGGTCCCTCCCGCATTCCCAGATAGAGAGTCCTGAAATCCCTTTTCCTGTTTGCAGACATGTGAAAGGAATTGTGTTAGTGGCCCTGGCTGATGGCACCCTTGCAATCTTTCACAGAGGAGTTGGTGAGTTGTTATGAATATATGATGTACCCAATTTGTTGCTTTGCAAAAGCATTTTCTAGCAGATTGGCTCATGTTTTAAAGAAATGATACCTAATAAGAGAAAGAATAAAGGTTTAGGGCGCCTAGGTGGCTCAGTTGGTTAAGCAACTGCCTTCAGCCCAGGTGCTGATCCTGGAACCCCAGGATCGAGTTCCACTTTGGGCTCCCAGCTCCACAGGGAGTCTGCTTTTTCCCTCTGACCTTCTCCCCTCTCATGCTCTCTCTCTCACCGTCTCTCTTTCAAATAAATAAAAATCTAAAAAAAAAAAAAAGAAAGAAAGAAAAAAGGTTTAAACTAAACACTAACTGTGTATGACTTCAGTAGATAGTGTTTATTATTTCAGGGTACTCTGGCATAATGTGAGATGGGGGCACTTGTTTCTTATTCATACACTTCTTCAGTTAGGAGACATTTAATGAGAGGGAAGGTTGGCACTTTTGTTGTTCAGTACTTTTTTTTTAAGATTTTACTTATTTATTTGGCAGACAGTAGGCAGAGAGTCCAATGTGGGGCTTGGTCCCAGGACCCTGAGATCATGACCTGAGCCAAAGACAGAGGCTTAACCCACTGAGCCACCCAGGTGCCTCTGTTGTTCAATATTTTTTAGATAATTTGCATCCACTTATATTTGGAAAGTTTTTTTTAAAAAGTTTTTAATTGGGTATGATTTAGTCATTTTCGTGTCCTATTATTTTTATTCTTCCTCTTTAAAACCAGTGTATTTATCATCTGCAGGTGGGAGGGGTGGTCAAGGTCCAAAAACCTGCCTTGAGTTAAAAGGGAACTAGAGAAGCGAGCATATCACACTTCCTAACTCCTTGGTACATATGTCAGCCATTAATTTCCTACCTGCTAGATTGCTAGAGCAGGAAAATATTCCATAAGCATAGATACACTAAATTCGGATTTTTAGCAAGGCTTTTTTCCCCAAGTCTCATATCTCTTTGGGCTTGGAGAAATAAAGAGTAGATGATGACTAGGTGTCTTGGTAACTAACTGGTACCTATAGAGATTGCTGCTTAATAACTCAATATCATCGGGGGAGGGGTCTCTCTTTTGCCTTGTTTAGACCCTTTGTAGACTCTCTGAGCTTAATCCTCATAGCAACTTACGAAGAAGGTTCTGTTGTCATCCTCATTTTATAGATGAAGAAACTGGAGGCACAGAGGTTTTTGGTCACTTTGTGGTCAGTCAGCTAATAAGTACAAAAGCCTAGAAAAAAATGTGGTAATAAATGTTTTGGCAAGCTGAATCCAAAATTATATTGAAGAACAGACAAAAGACATAATAAGTATAAATGTAAAGTTCTGCATTGGGGTTCAGAAGAGTAAAAAGGGGGCAACATGTCTGAAGAATGAAGTACCTGAAGGTCAACCCCAAACTTAATACAAGTTACTGAACAGCTTCAGCCTCCTAGAACTCTGTGTGCAGAACAGGATTGGTGATGATCCTGTTCCGCTGCGGTAGACTGACAGCATGTTAAATGAACAGACAAAGTGGGGTTAGGATGAAGGGTCTACAAACTGTAATACATACAGAGCACATCCCAAGAGTGCTTCATTTTGAGAGGAGAAAACATAGGGCAGTAACGAAGTGGGACTGAGTTCTTCTGTGCCCATTGCACAAAGCTACAGACTGATGGGCGATGACATTCTGGGATCAACGAGTTAGGTGTGGGGAGTATTTTTCGGACAGTTACAGCTTTTGGAAAATGGAACAGCCACTTTGTGAGGCAGTACGTTTTCTTTAACTGAAATTGTTCAAGCAGACTCTACAAAAGCAAGCTTTCAGTGGCTGATTCTCATTTGTATTTCTGCCATCAGAGGTTATTGGGTGTGTAATTCTGAAGTGTTAGTGTTAGCAATGTGTTGTCCTTAACATTGACAATATAAATCAAAATGCAAGTGAGAGAGAGAGAAGGATTATCCAGAAAATAATACTAAATCCATTCTGATTCTTAAACCATTTATTGCAAACGGATAACTGGTGGCTGATTTATCACATCACTGTGAGTGAGTGTGGAGATCCAGGCCCTGGGTGGCTCATTGGACATCTTCCCCAACTGTTCAGTAAGTAGACAGAAGGAGAGAATTGTCTCTGCAAAGAAGAGAGAAACTATGCGGTATTTTACAGTGCATAACCAATAACTGTATTAATGCACCCAAATACAGTGTTTCTTGTGTTAAAATTGAGTGAAAGGTGGTATGCATTAACTAATAATTTACTTCTTATTTTAAAGATGGGCAGTGGGATTTGTCCAACTATCACCTGTTAGACCTTGGGCGGCCTCACCATTCTGTCCGTTGTATGGCTGTGGTACACGACAAAGTCTGGTGTGGCTATAGGAACAAAGTCTATGTGGTTCAGCCAAAGGCTATGAAAATAGAGGTAAGTTAACCTATGCTGGCTTTGGTTACTGAATTTGCCTTTAACTTCTTTAGGAACTTTTTTCTGAGTCTAAAGGGCACATCAGTGATGCAATGGATGACAGCTTTTTTTTTCTTTTTAAGATTTTTAAATTTTATTTGTTGGAGAGAGAGAGATAGCTGGGGGGAGGAGCAGAGGGAGAGAAAGAAGCATACTCCCCGCTGAGCAGGGAGCCTGATGTGGGGCTCCATCCCCAAGATCCTGGGCTCATGACCTGAGCCAAAGGCAGCCACTTAACCTACTGAGCCACCCAGGCGCCCCTGGATGACAGCTCTCTGTGTTACATCACCTCTCTTGCCACTTTTGACTATGGTGGGAAATGGGTTTTTTTGTTTTTTAAGGAAGGGGGATTCACACATGAATGTTTAAATGTGTGTCTGAATATCCATAGATGTAACATGTGTATTATTTGGGTTCTTGGTTCTTGATATGTGTACTTATGCATGGGTTGTGCGGGAGGAGGTTTCCCCTGTCTCTGTCACTCCGTGTGGATCCAAGAAAATCCATACCTGTGTCAGGGACTGAGAAATAAGATCGCAGTTGGCAACTTGTTTTAAAAATAAAAACCTCTTAGCATTGCTCTCTTAAAACTTTTGCCACATTATACAAATTCATTCTGATTGTTAAAGGAAAAGAAAAAGGGCAGAAAAAATTTAAGGTAAAAGTTCTTATCCCTTTTTTCCAAATCTAGTTCCTGCATGCAGATATACACACACAGAGCAGTGTAGGTTCCTTTTTGTTTAATTTTAAATAGGCTTTTACTTCATGCATTGCTCTGCAGCAATATAAAATCAAATTCAGGCTTTTTGTTGAACGCTGGTACAGAGTCTGGATATGCCAGTATTACTTTGGTAAGTTGATAGCCTGCGCAGTGCCCAAGTCTAGCATCTTGAAGCTGTTTGTTTTGCGTCTTGTTCTGCCATCTGGGATAAAAGCATTTGTGTATGTCAGAGTTGTCCTACTTAGTAAATAGTATTTATGCGCCTCTCCTAATATGTGGTCTGCCAGATTGCTGTGCAAATTAGCACAGTTTTTAAACATGAACTCCTGTTTAATCAAAATAACGTTGTGATTGAACAATCTTTCCTAGAAATCGTTTGATGCACACCCCAGGAAGGAGAGCCAGGTGCGGCAGCTTGCGTGGGTGGGTGACGGTGTGTGGGTCTCCATTCGTTTGGATTCCACACTTCGTCTCTATCATGCACACACTTACCAGCACCTACAGGATGTGGACATTGAGCCTTATGTAAGCAAAATGTTAGGTAAGTTTCCAAAGCATTCTGTCTATGTCAGATGAAGAAAATGTTTTATTTTTAAATGGTCTCAAATGCTAGGTAGAACGAATGAGTAAGTTGTCTCAGGACTGGTGAGCTCTTATCACTCAAAGTGTCAGGCAGATGCTCCGTGTACCCTGTGGCTCTTGACAGAAATTTGGGATCATTTCTGACTCCTCTCTTATTCCCCAAACCTAATCCATCACTGGGAGCTGTCAGGTTTGTCTCCAAAAATATCTTAAATCAGTTACTTCTTTATCTCTACCATTATCCCTATAGGCCAGGCCACCGTCTTTACCCTGCTAGATAACCGTGAAGCTCTTAACCAGTCTCTGTGTTTCCACTGCAGTCTGTTTGCTGCATAGTAACCAAAGTGCCAATACCACCGTGACACACTTATGTAATGGCAGCCACTTTTAGAATATTCCTACCTTAGCTGAGGTGACATTTTGTGACAACACCAGAAGAACTGGCCCAGGGGCCTGGACCACTCTCCTCACTCGCTCTGGTCTGCTCACACTGACCTGAGCTCACCAGGTTTTATCCCACTTCAGGCTCCTCATATGTGTTATATCCTCTGCCAGAGAAGTTCTTGGTCCCTTTTTACTTGGTTTTCAGGCTGTAACTTACATGTCACCTGGAGAACAGACCTTGCCTGATTTCCCAATTTGATAAAGGTCCTCTCATGCTTTCTCTTCATGGACTTATTATTGTGGTTGCACCAGTGATATTTGATTCTAGTTTGTTGTCTTTCTTCCCGCAAAGACCAGAAGGCCCACAAAGAGCAGGGACCATCTCTGTCTTGTTCCATCCTATATCCTTAGTCCCTAATCTGGCACTCTGAGTATTAGGAATGTCATAAATGCAAACTAATTTTAGGAATATGCTTTTCTTTAAAGATTTTATTTGTTTTAGAGAGAGAGCATGCACAAGCAGGCAGGGGTTAGATGAGGAGGGAGAAAGAGAAAGAATCTAATGCAGACTCTACACTGAGCACAAAGCCCGGTGGGGGGCTTGATCCCAGGACTGCAAGATCATGACCTCAGATGAAACCAGGAGTCTGGCGCTTAACCAACTGAGCTACCCAGGCCCCCCAGTTTCAGGAATATATTTTGACCATAGGTTAAAGATCTCTAGCTTAGACTGAATGGTAGTTAAGGCTTCTAACACTGTTTGTGATCATATTCTCAGTTCTTGTAAGTAGAACTTGTGAGTAACTAAGTGTTATTTGTCTTAAATGTATGATTATTTGTTTAAGAATTTTCCTTTCAAGTCTCAGAAAATAAAATCAGTTGTAAAAATTCCCTTCAAGTAAAAAAAGTGCATCTGTTCTCTCTAAATTACATGCCTGTGATACCCTAAAATTTCAAAACTGCTCTAGAATCAAAATGTGTAAATAAGGAAAGAGTGTAAGTTCTGTTAAAGATTGTTTTTATCTATGCAAATAAATTTAAGGCAAAATAGAACTCTTTTTTGGCTTATAAAAACAAAGGACCTTAGGTTTTCCAATCTGGCAAACTCTGCTTTTGTTATTTTTTGTTTTGTTTTGGGTGTGGTTTGGTGTGGCAGCTTCTTAATTAAATCTTGTGTCATACCTCTTGATTAACAGTAGTTTCTTTCTGAAAGATAATGTAATGTCAGCCACTTGTAGAATTTTCTTTTTCCATTAACAATGAGTTATCAGACAGTTGAAAGCCCAATGAAGGTTTGCTTTGATGTGCACGGTCAGGAAGCATCCAACTAGCTCTGGTCACATTTCTTCTGTTTTGTGTTAATCTAGCCATTCTAAGGGATTTGGAACTGAAGACATCATCTGTTCTAGTTTCTCAATAAAAATTTTTCCCACCCACTGTACAGGTACTGGAAAACTGGGCTTCTCTTTTGTGAGGATCACAGCTCTTATGGTGTCTTGCAACCGTTTGTGGGTGGGGACAGGAAACGGTGTCATCATCTCCATCCCACTGACAGAAAGTAAGTATATTTTTAGCTGACTGTCACAGTGCAGACAGAAGAGTTGCAGGGTGTAGTTGTGTCCAGAATTCAGGCAAAGGGAATGATTTTGGTATTGGCAAATCTGTGGTAATTCAGGAAATCAAGCTGATGACAAAGACCTAACTGTTGCTCCTTCATTAATTCTACAAAACGTATACATTGTAGCGAATTAATAGTGTCTGTCGGGACCAACACTTATAACTAAAAATATTCCATTGTGAGAGGCTTTTCTTCGTAATTCAGGGATCACAGTCCTATTTCATTATTTTTTTTTAAAGATTTTATTTATTTGTTAGAGAGAGAGAGCGAACACAGGCAGACAGAGTGGTAGGCAGAGGCAGAGGGAGAAGCCGGCTCCCTGCCGAGCAAGGAGCCTGATGTGGGACTCGATCCCAGGATGCTGGGATCATGACCTGAGCCGAAGGCAGCTGCTCAACCAGCTGAGCCACCCAGGCGTCCCCCTATTTCATTATTTAAATAAAGGCTGAAGTCTGGCTTTCTTCAGGGTTAGTACATCAGTGTCCAGAAACAGGGCCTAGAATCATTCTGGTTCTTCATGTACCTCTGGCAGTTACTATAGGATGTTCCACTTGGCCTATTTGAGGTTTTGAAAATGTGGGAAAAGTCTCTTAGGTCAGCAAGTGCTTGTGATGCTGGAGACAAACCATCTTTCCTGTATGTGAAAAGGATGTGAACAAAATGTACATTGTATCTTTTTTACATTATGTTTCATTATTGTTATTGTTGTGAACAAAGTGTACACTGTATGTTTTTCATGTTATGTTCCATTACATTGATTATTCATCAAATAAGCATTTTTGTGTTACAGAATTCATGAGCCGGGAATGGTTTGAAAACAAGTGCCATAAGTCCAGAAAATAAGTTGATAACTAGATAAAATAATTCTGAGGAATTGCCCTGCCTTTCTTCAGGGAGAAGGGGAGATGCTTGGAAGGTGGTCTGTCTGGAGCCTTTGAAGAACCTAAGTTCTTAATCCCAGCTATCTTTTGTATAATTACTTATAAATCTGCATGAGTTCATCTCTCTTCTTTATAAAAGAGAATTCCATTTTAGCATAGGTATTTGAACCCGATTTCTTAAAGAAAAGGGGGAAGTATTTGCATTTAGGAAACACTCCCTGTTAAGTTCTTATTCTCTGAAATCGCTTTATAATTAAGAAAAGCAAAATCACAGTGAATCAATAGTCCTTTTTGAGCAGAGATGGTCTACAGAGGCTTTGGTAAGAACTTTCCATGTTACTTGGTATCATACCAAGTTGGATTTTGTTACTGTAGTAAGGAGCTAGTGCCAAGCTAGCAGATAGAAGAGAAGCCACGAGAGTGGAGGCTCATGGTAGTGCTCATCCCCCTGCCATGCACCTCTCCATGTCCCTTTCCTCCTTTCTCACTGTAGCTGTAATCCTCCACCAGGGACGCTTACTGGGGCTGAGGGGTAAGTGCAGATCCTGAACCCAGCTCTTCTTCCTGGCTTCTCATGGCCACCGGGAGGCTGTCCTCTGGCTCTAGATGCCCTTTTGAATGTTCCTCAATGCCGTCCTCTCACAATCACTGCATCGCAGCAGGCATTCTCTGTTGGTTTTAGTTTTTAATGTTTGTTCCACGGCCACCAAACTACTGCTCAGCAGCTTTGTGTATTTATCATCTTTCGTTGCAGCTGAACTTTCTTCCAGACTTTGTTTTCCTTCCAGTAAAAACACGACGCATCTCTTAAAACTGTCATTAATCTCCATTGTTTACTCTTATTACCAACCATGTTTCTTTCATTCACTTACTGGCCCATGGAATGGGGATGTTTTGTGAGTCTGGTTGTTGTACAGTAATGCAGCAAGCCCTCAGTCCGGTGTAAATAAAAGCTGCTCTGTTGGAGTGGCTGCATCCTCTTAAACACAGCTTCTTACCACCCCCTCAAGGGAGATATTCTTACCACAGGGGAGAAAAATCAGAAGATAAAACTATGAAATTTTTATTGAATAATATACCCATTTACTTTAAACTGTATACCTGGTTAGTCTTCTAAAATGGGGATTTAAAAAATAAATAAAAATAAAGCAGACATACCTAAGATTCAAACCTGGTTTTTTAAAACTAAGTTTGTTTTTGTTTTAATTAACAAATGTGTTTAAAAAGTAAGTGTAGTTATTGCTAGACTGGCAAAATCCCCTGCTCCATTTACTGAGGTACTTAAAAATAACTAGCATGCTATGTTACCTTTTTTTTCCCCAGCTTTGTCTTGAGTTGGCATTGCTGCCATTGTTTTTACCTCAACTGGCTGTAGCTTTTAGATACTATCATAAGGATTAACCAGTAACATCCTATATCATTGCTGCTTCCAGGGGGAAAATGTTTGGTGTTTGGTTTTTCTTTTGCAGCGAATAAAACCTCAGGAGCACCAGGAAATCGTCCTGGCAGTGTAATCCGCGTGTATGGTGATGAAAACAGTGATAAAGTGACTCCAGGGACATTTATACCCTATTGTTCGATGGCACATGCACAGCTTTGCTTCCATGGGCACCGGGATGCTGTGAAATTCTTTGTGGCAGTCCCAGGTGAGTTAGATTATTCTGTCAAGAGGTTGCATATAACTGTCTCTCTTCTGTCCCTTGGTTCCACTACCTGGCCTAATGCTAAGAACTGGAATTACAAATAATTCAATATAATATATGAAAAGTTATAACGGAGGCATAGATAAAGCACTGTAGGTACTTTTTTTTAAAAGATTTTATTTATATATTTGACACACACAGAGAGAAATCACAAGTAGGCAGAGAGGCAGGCAGTGGGAGAGGGTGATGTAGGCTCCCTGCCGAGCAGAGAGCCCGATGCAGGACTCCATCCCAGGACCCTGAGATCATGACCTGAGCTGAAGGCAGAGGCTTAACCCACTGAGCCACCCAGGCGCCCCTGTAGGGATATTTGAATGAAATTGTTTTGGAATCTCTCCTCTCTCCCTGAAAACAAACTTGTCCATTTTTATTTAAGAGACTTGCTCGCTTTTGAAAAGCAGTGGTACTACTTTGTCACCACAGAATATCAGAAACTATCGTGGCCTAATAAAGGAGATGGCTAGACAGAAGCCCCTATCATCAAGGTCATATACAGGAAGAGAAGGAGACCGTGGTCCGGTGCCCGTCTCAGTCTTGTGGCAAAGGGCAGCAGACTAGGAGTCCCTGCCTCGCCACTTGCCTAGTTATCTTGAGCAAGTCACTTCACCTCTGAGACTCGTCCTCATTTCCTTAGTGGACATGACTAATCTCTGCTTTGCTGACCTCATTTTTATGAAAATTAACAAAAGTGCTTTGGAACTATATAGCACCATCTAGATGAAAGGTGCTAGTGGTGCTGTCCAGGGAAAAATGTTCTGTCCATTAAGAATACTAAACTGGGGGGCGCCTGGGTGGCTCAGTGGTTTAAAGCCTCTGCTTTCGGCTCAGGTCATGATCCCAGGATCCTGGAATCGAGTCCCGCATGGGGCTCTCTGCTCGGCAGGGAGCCTGCTTCCCTTCCTCTCTCTCTCTGCCTGCCTCTCTGCCTACTTGTGATCTCTGTCTGTCAAATAAATAAATAAATAAATAAATAAATAAACAAACCTTTAAAAAAAAAAAAAGAATGCTAAACTGGGGGTACCTGGGTGGCTCAGTGGGTTAAGCCTCTGCCTTCAGCTCAGGTCATAATCTCAGGGTCCTGGGATCGAGCCCCGCATCGGGCTCTCTGCTCAGTGGGGAGCATGCTTCCCCTCTCTCTCTGCCTGCCTCTGCCTACTTATGATCTCTCTCTCTCTGTCAAATAAATAAAATCTTAAAAAAAAAAAAAAAAAAAAAGAATACTAAACTGATGTGACTGACCGTGTGTAAGCAGGACCCACGTTTTGAATTCTCCCCCCCCCCTTTTTTTTAAGATTTTATTTATTTATTTGTCAGAGAGAGAGCGAACAAGCACAGGCAGACAGAGTGGCAGGCAGAGGCAGAGGGAGAAGCAGGCTCCCTAACGAGCAAGGAGCCCGATGTGGGACTCCATCCCGGGACGCCAGGATCATGACCTGAGCCAAAGGCAGCCGCTTAACCAACTGAGCCACCCAGGCGTCCCAATTCTTTTCCTTCTTAAGACACAAGTTTTGGAGCTCTACAAAGTTCAGCTCTGACTTCGCCACACCAGCTTCGTGACATTGGACATGATAGTGTTTCAGTGTGTTAGGGTTCTTCAGAGAAGCAGAACCAACAGGTATAAGAGAGAACAAGTAATTGATTTAATTTCAGGAATCGGCTCATGTGATTCTGGGGGATGGCAGGTCTAAAATCTGCAAGGAGTCGAGCAGGCTGGAGACCCAGGAAAGAGTTGATGTTGTAGCTGGAGTCCAAAACATTCCTTCTTCCTCAGGGGACCTTTTTCTCTGATGGCCTTGCGCTGATTGGATGAGGCCCACCGACTTTATGGAGAATCATCTGCTTTACTCATGTCCACTGATTTAAGTGTCAATTATATCTAAAAAACACCTTCACAGCAATATCCTAGTCTGGAGTTTGGCCACAGGTCTGTGCACCAGAGCCTAGTCAGGCTGGCGCATAAACTTATCCGTTGTCTTCATTTTCCTGAGGATGTTCCAAACATGAAATGATTTAGTGTGCATAGCTGGCACATGGTACCCTAACCAGTTACTCAGTATTCTTAACAACATGGTAATGAGCTTCCTGAAACATACACCTTGTATATTTACATAGTCATTTCCTTAGGATAAATTCCTAAAAATGGAATTGCTGATAGCAGTATCTTTTTGCTTTTGCAAAAAAAGAGTCCTAGAATCCCCTTTGAGTCTCCTTTGTATTCCTCTAATCCCAGCCTGTTCCCCTTCTCCTCTCCATCTGTTACCACAGTCCTGAAACTGACAAGTATCCTGCCCATGTTTTTATATTTTTACATTTGAACAAATCTATAGACAATGTGTAGTCTTTTTTTGTATCCTTGAACTTAGTTATGTTGCATATATATTCTTCAACTTCTCATTTTTTAAAATTTGTTAATGTTTATACCTAAAAATCTAGTTCATTTAACTAGGGCATATTAAAGGTTTTCAAACCATTTCATGCAAGTATTCTAGCTTAGAACTTAAATTTAGAATAAATGGCACATTTGCTAGTAATTTTATCTGAATAATTATAAGTAAGATGTAATTTTATTTCCTTTTTTTTTAAAGATTTATTTATTTATTTGTTAGAGAGAGAGAGAGAGCAAGCACAAGCAGACAGAGAGGCAGGCAGAGGCAGAGGGAGAAGCAGGTTCCTGCTGAGCAAGGATCCCAATGTGGGACTCGATCCCAGGACGCTGGGATCATGACCTGAGCCGAAGGCAGCCGCTTAACCAACTGAGCCACCCAGGCATCCCAAGATGTAATTTTCTTCAATATGAGAGGAATACCATGGATTCAAAATACATTTAAATATTAATTATGAGGGGCGCTTGGGTGGCTCAGTGGGTTAAGCCTCTGCCTTCGGCTCAGGTCATGATTCAGGGTCCTGGGATTGAGTTCCGCATCCGGCGCTCTGCTCGGCGGGGAGCCTGCTTCCTCCTCTCTCTCTGCCTGCCTCTCTGCCTACCTGTGATCTCTATCTGTCAAATAAATAAATAAAAATAAAAAGTCTTTTAAAAAAATAAAAATTATGAATATCCAAACTCATAGGGCTTGCATTGAAGACCTTATCTCTTTCACAAATGCACATGCACCCTTTCCTCTGTCCCTCAGGTCAAAAAGATGTAGATCGTAATAGTCTGAAGCAGGCAGCGAAGATCAGCCTGGCCATATACAGATCTCATAATGGGTCTTGGACCCATTCCTGCTTTGGTACTTCCTGTTCTACTTAGATTTTCAGATTGGGTTCTTAAGACCTTTATAGATATTTTCTGATTATGTAGAGGCTTCTGGCATCCCCAGTACGTTGGTTGTACCAGAATATATTTACCTTTTTGTTCAACTTTTGAAAATATTCAGAGAAAACGAGTCTTCCCCACCCCAGTCTGATAAGTAACATCCACTTTTGTTCTTGCACAAACAGGTCAAGTTGTCAGCCCACAAAGTGGCAGTAGTGGCACAGATCTAACAGGTGACAAGGCAGGGCCATCTACACAGGAGCCCGGCAGCCAGACGCCCCTGAAATCTATGCTCGTCATCAGTGGAGGAGAGGGCTACATTGACTTCCGAATGGGTAAGACATAGATTCTGGGAGCTCGGTCTCCACTGTGTCCTGTAACTTGAATTTTCACTCATAGCAAACAGGAAACTACTCTGGTAACTGATTTGTAAGAGGTTTTCTTTCAATTCTTTACTTGCAAAAGGACTTTATAGTTACCTTTTTCCTTATTTCTTTGTTTTTCAGTTTCTTTTCATACCACAATGTATTTGTTTGAAGGAGCATTTGAAAATAGTAGGGTTTGGGGTGCCCGGCTGGTTCAGAAGAGCATGCAGCTCTTGAACTTGGGTTCGAGCAACCCACCCCATAGTGGGTGTAGAGATTACTTAAAAAAAAAGGAATAGATAGGGATGCCTGGGTGGCTCAGTGGGTTAAGCTGCTGCCTTCGGCTCGGGTCATGATCCCAGTGTCCTGGGATCCAGTCCCACATCGGGCTCTCTGCTCGGTCAGGGAGCCTGCTTCTCCCCTCCCCTCTCTGCCTGCCTCTCTGCCTACTTGTGTGATCTCTGTCTGTCAAATAAATAAATAAAATCTTAAAAAAAAAAAAAGGAATAGATAAAGCAATATGATGGGGAGTTAGTAACTAATAACATGTAGGGAAAGGGGGGGGTGATCCATTTACTCAGAGATAAAGACTATCAGAACAGAAGAGGGAGATCTGGAGGGAGGGAGAGGAGTTTGATATTGGATATCACCTTGATGAAGAACATGGAAGCTGGGAGTTGTCAAGGTGGAAGATGGCCACTGGGCTTTGGGTTATAAAGATTTTATATCTCAGGGCACCTGGGTGGCTCAGATGGTTGAGTGTCTGCCTTTGGCTCAGGTCATGATCCCAGGATCCTGGGATCAAGTCCCTCATTGGGCTCCCTGCTCAGCGGTAAGTCTGCTTCTCACCCCTGTCTCTGCTCCCCCTGCTTGTGCTCTCTCACTCTCTGTCAAATAAATAAAAATAAAATCTTAAAAAAAATTTTTTTGTATCTCAGGGGAGGGATTTGGAGACCATTTGTATCCAGTGGTGCTAAAAACCATAGGGGCTAATGAGCTTACCGAAGGAGAGTGTGTAGGGGCTTAAAGAAGAGGTTCTAGGGTAGAGAACCCTGTATTATTATTCCATTTAAAAAACCATTAGAGCTTATGAAAGAATCTGAGAAAGAATGGCCAGAGGGGGACCACAAAAGCAGAGACCTGATATTTGATGTTTGGGAAACTGTAGTGCTTTGTAAACTTTAAGAGACTGTGATGTAAATTTACTTATTTGCTGTAAATAAAGGGATCCTTGGATGTGCCTGAAATCACAATGATTCAGAAAGTTCCTAAACATAAAGTTTTAGAGAATAATGTTGTAGACTGGTGACTTATACTTTATACGTTATAAGTTCTGTAAGAAAGTAGAATAAATTTAGGGCCCTGTAAAGGACAGTGGGCCACATAAATTAGTATAAATCAGAATATCTGATGCAAAAGACTTACACATTTTAAGGGGAGATGTTAATGTGAAGCTTAGGAATTGATTAATTCTGGTGATGTCAGCGGGAATGAAGTTACTTTAAAATATTTTAAGTAATCAGGGCGCCTGTGTGGCTCAGTGGTTAAAGCCTCTGCCTTCGGCTCAGGTCATGATCCCGGGGTCCTGGGATCGAGCCCCGCATCGGGCTCTCTGCTCGGCGGAGAGCCTGCTTCCTCCTCTCTCTCTGCCTGCCTCTCTGCCTACTTGTGATCTCTGTCTGTCAAATAAATAAATAAAATCTTTTAAAAAAATATTTTAAGTAATTGACTATTGGTGCAGAATTCCTTGATAGAAAGGGACTCCGGGTAGCTGGAGTGATTAGGGCCACTTTTTCTTGGAGTGCAACACGGCAGTTAGAACCATTATGTTAATAAAGGTCTATGTTAATAAAATCTCTGTGATTTTTCCATGTCCACTAGAAATTCCTTCCATTGTGGAGCCTGGAAATGGCATAAAAATTGCTTAACCACATTTGTCAGTATCTCTAGTTAATCCAGCCTGAAAAACAGACTTGTCTTAAAGCATAGTTTAATTTTAATATGTATATATGCTTTTCTAAAAAAGTGAATTTGGGGGGCTCCTGGGTGGCTCAGTGGGTTAAGCCTCTGCCTTCGGCTCAGGTCATGGTCTCAGGGTCCTGGGATAGAGCCCCAAATCGGGCTCTCTGCTTAGCGGGGTGCCTGCTTCCTCCTCTCTCTCTGCCTGCTTCTCTGCCTACTTGTGATCTCTGTCTATCAAGTAAATAAAAAAAATAAAAAATAAATTTAAAAAAAACGAATTTAGTCTTTTTTTTGTTCCATTTCCACTTCCTATAATAGTTTAACAATGGAAAATTGATCCCAGCAATCCCATGTTTTTTGGGTTGGGTTTTGTTTTGTTTTTAATTCTAGCGTAGTTAACTTCCAGTGTTGTAAAAGTTTCAGGTATAGGGTAGTGACTCAGCACTTCCTTACGTCACCCATGCTCCTCACAGCAGGTGTGCTCTTCATCCCCTCCACCTGTTCACCACCAGTCTTCTGGTTTAGTGGTTTATTAAGTAGGATGTAGAATCCTAGGAAATAGTGATTCTAAACATTAGAACCTTCAAAACAGAACAACTCAAATACAAACAACTTTTGATCTCAGCCAACTAATTTGTCATTACCTTTGTAATTTTTTATTTTTTTTAACGATTTTTATTTATTTATTTTGGTGAGGAGGGGCAGAGGGAGAGAGAAAATCTTAAGTAGGCTCCATGCCCAGCACGGAGCCCAGTGTGGGGCTGGTCTCAACCACCCTGAGATCTTGACCTGAGCTGAAATCAAGAGTCGGACACTTAACTGACTGAGCCACCCAGGCGCCCTTCATTGTAATTTTTTAAAATTTAAAAACCAGGGACGCCTGGGTGGCTCGGTTGGTTAAGCAGCTGCCTTCAGCTCAAGTCATGATCCCAGTGTCCTGGGATCGAGTCCCACATCGGGCTCCTTGCTCAGCAGTGAGCCTGCTTCTCCCTCTGCCTGCCACTCTGTCTGCCTGTGCTCTCTATCTGACAAATAAATAAATAAAATCTTTAAAAAATAAAAAAAATAAAAATAAATAAAAACCAAACTTAGTTTTTTACATTCTTTGATTTTCTCTTGAGTCTTTGAGAGCATGTTCTACTTCACAGTTTGACATTGCTGTGAAAGGGCCAAAGGGTTAAGGAGAGTTTGGTCTACAGAGAAAAGTTACCAGCTTTTTTTTTTTAATCAATAGGTTTAATAACTGATTAGTATATGTGCTGCCGAAGCGAGCACAGGTTTAATAACTGATTAGATGCAAATGACAATGACAAGAAAATTAATAAGCTAGACAAAGATAGAAGAAAATATGCAGATAAGATTTTACAAATAACTAAATATTAAAATATATAAAGGAAAAACTGAGTAATATTCATATTTTAATATGCCTAAAAAGAATAAAAAAAACAAAGACTGTAGAGATTGAGAAAATATGATCAGGAAAACCTAAAAGCTAAGTGACTACACACAAACAATATGCAAAACTGCTGAATTCGTTTTGTAAAGAATTCTTGTCACAAAGCAGGTCTCAATAAATGTTGAAGAATTACAGAGTAGATATTCTCTTCACAGGGAAATTAATCTCTAATCATATATTTTTTAGGGTATATTCATTTTTTAAAAAAAATTAACATCTAGTGTATTATTTGTGTCAGGGCTATAGGTCAGTGATTCATCAGCTTTATAGAACACCCAGTGCTGATTACAACACATACCATCCCCAGTATCCATCACCCAGTTACCCCATTCCCCCACCTCGCTCCACTCTAACAACCCTCTGTTTGTTTCCTAAGATTAAGGGTCTCTTATGGTTTGTCTCCCTCTCTGGTTTCGTCTTGTTTCATTTTTTCCTCTCTTCTCCTGTGATCTTCTGTCTTGTTTCTTAAAGTCCACGTGTCATTGAGATCATACAATAATTGTCTTTTTCCAATTGACTTACCTCACTTAGCATAATACCCTCTAGTTCCATCCACATTGTTGGAAATGGCAAGATTTCTTTCTTGCTTGCTTTCTTTTTTTGGCAGCTGAGTAGTAGTTCATTGTGTATATGTATATATATACTACATCTTCTCTGTCCATTCATTTGTCAGTAGACATCTGGGCTCTTTCTGTAGTTTGGCTACTGTGGACTTTGCTGCTTTGAACATTGGGGAGCAGGTGCCCCTTCGGATCACTACATTTGTATCTTGGGGTAAATACCCAGTAGTGTACTTGCTGGGTCGTAGGGTAGCTCTATTTTCAACTTTTTGAGGAACCTCCATGCTGTTTTCCAGAGTAGCTGCACCAGCTTGCATTCCCACCAACAGTGTAGGAGGGTTCCCCTTTCTCCAAATCCTCGCCAACATCTGTCGTTCCCTGACTTGTTAATTTTAGCCATTCTGACTGGTGTGAGGTGGTATCTCATTGTGGTTTTGATTTGTATTTCCCTAATGCCAAGTGATGTTGAGTACTCTTTCATGTGGCTGTTGAAAAGTGCCAACTTTTAAGTTTTTTTTTCTCTGCCACTATTTCTAGTTGACATTACCAGTGTTTTCTTTTGCCCAGCTGAAATTCAGGTGAGACACGCGGCAAAACTAGCAGATCAGCAGTGTATCTTTGCCACTTGGTGTATATGTGTGTATGTATGTGTATATAAGTATGTAGGATTTTTTTAAGATTTTATTTATGTATTTGATAGGATAGACCATGATAAAGGGAACACAGACAAGGGGAGTAGGAGAGGGAGAAGCAGGCTTCCCGCCAAGCAGGAAGTCCCAGGCGCCCCAGTATGTAGGGATTCTGCTGAAGAATCTGTCCCATGAGACCAGGTGTCACTGAGTTCTGTCAGAATAACCCTGTTCTACATCACAAAACCAGGGATGGACCTTGTAGAGAGGAGTGTGGTTTGCTTTCACTGGGCTTTGGAGAGCAGTATGTTTGATCAGGACCTCATTTATCCAGTTGACTCAACTATTTCTAGAAGAACCTATAGCCTTTCTGTGGCTTTTGCCTCATTTCTTCATCTCCACCATACACCATTAATTCATAATCTGTCCTAATCTTGAAAGTCATGGGAAGGGCGCCTGGGTGGCTCAGTGGGTTAAGCCTCTGCCTTCAGCTCAGGTCATGATCTCAGGGTCCTGGGATCGAGCCCCGAATCGGGCTCTCTGCTCAGCAGGGAGTCTGCTTCCCCCCACTTCTCTCTCTCTGCCTGCCTTTCTGCTTACTTGTGATCTCTGTCAAATAAATAAATTAAATTAAAAAAAAAAAAAAAGAAAGAAAGTCATGGGAAGAAGAAACTCAGTATAGGGGGACCTGGCTGTCTTAGTCAATGGAGCATGTGACTTTTGACCTCGGGGTGGCAAGCTTGAGTGCCATGTTGTGTGAGATTACTTAAAAATAAAATCTTGGGGCACCTAGGTAGCTCAGTGGGTTAAGTCTCTGCCTTCATCTCAGGTCATGATCTCGGGGTCCTGGGATTGAGCCCCGCATTGGGCTCTCTGCTCAGTGGGGAGCTGGCTTCCTCCCCAACCCCACCTGCTTCTCTGCCTACTCGTGATTTCTGCCTGTCAAATAAATAAATAAAATCTTAAAAAACAAAAAACTCAGTTTATTGAGTGATAAATCTGCCATCTCCTTGTGCTGGAGGGAGTCAGTTTCTATTTCCACGTGCCTCTATGGGTTATCTCTGATTGGAGAGCTTTACTGTCATGGACAACAATCATGAGTTGTTTGGGTTTAGCTAGTTCGTGGGTGCATGGGCTCTGTCTCCGCACTTCCACGTTTATAGGCCTGTCTAGTCTCACTTCTCAGTTTGACATAAATGAGAGAAGACTCTGTCCATTTGGATGAACATGGGGTTGGACAGCTTTGCGTTCTTCGCTTCTCATTTCTGTTAACCTCAGTATGCAGACATATTGGGATAAGTTTCTAATGTAGTACAGTGAGCTTGCTCTTATCAGTGTAATCTGAAAAATGAATTAACCCTTTCAGAAGTTGGGCAAGTGAAGGTTCTGACTCCTGGCATTTCTTGGACCATGTTCTCTGCCGTGGGCATCGGCCAAGCTTTGTGTATCCTGTTTGCAGACTAACCGTGAGCCTTACACCTGCTGTCCGTCAGCCTGCGCACTCCATGGTCAGCCTAACTTGAGTTCCTGTTATCCCCCCAGGTGATGAAGGTGGAGAATCAGAACTTCTTGGAGAGGATCTTCCACTTGAACCTTCTGTCGCCAAAGCAGAAAGGAGTCACCTGATTGTGTGGCAAGTGATGTACGGCAGTGAGTGAGCACGTCGGAAACAGGTGGAGACGGGGCAGCTGTCTCTTCTGCATGGTTTCGTTTCCCTTTGCCCCTTTATTTAATGCTCTCTTTGTGAAAGAAGTTTCACCACATACTGTGTGAGCATTTTCCCCTGTTAACTTTACATTACAGAGCCTGTCCTACCGTAACAATGTGGGAGTGAGCTGTGTTGCTGCGCCACTGTTCTAGGCAACTGCAGCGCATTAGGAACAAATCAAAGAATGTTTCCTTGAGGCCAGCTGGTAACTTAAAGAGAGCAATCCAGTGTGGTTCACTCTGCCACAGTTCACGTCACTCACTCTGTTTGATGGGTCACTTTTTAGCTGTCACTAATAATGGAATTAATGGGAACACTTGATAAGTGAAATTGTACCATTAAGTACAATACTAAAGTTTCCCCCAATGTATCATAAAATTGACACAAACTAGGATCAGGTGGATTATCAGGATATCTCTAAATGTCCCAGGGGGCTAAAAGCTAACTGTAAATTACTTTCACTTTCAAATCTGATAAATCTTGTTTATATGGTATATAAAACCTTGTTTTCATCAGATTTGGGGGGGTTTTATATTAAAGAAATTAAGACTACACTATTTAAATAAAAGTTTCCTGTTTCTGACTTATTAGAGCTCTAATGTTTATGAGGCCTGCTCTCTGAATATTCGGATTATTATTATTTTTTGAGACTAGTCTCACTCATTTTCTTACTGACATATCTGAAACATTTATTATTTATAAGGCTCAGAAGTTTGCTTCATCAATGGGAGGATTTTTTTCGTATTTTTAAAGGAAATTGTGTTTTGGGTTTCTGTATCACCATCCTGTGAATGGTGGTGGTTGGTTGACCTTTTTTTTCCATGTAAAAATTCACCTGTTGACCACTTGTTCTTGGACTGCTCTTACCAGTGAGTAAGAACAAAGCTGCAGTGGTGATAGAGTGGCCTATGAACCGAATAAGGGATTCGGTGAGAAACAGTATTTTCTCTCGTTCTGTGTAAAACTACGGAACAGTGAGCACTTGATATTTTGTATGTAAATGTCACCTTTAAGCTCTTGTGCTCTTTTGAGATTAAAATGCCATCTTCAAAGAGGAGAACTACAATGGGAAAGAAGACAAAGCCAAGATACCACAGAGTAAAAGCTGACATGTTCATCTTCTTGCACGGACCCCGCCTAAAAAACCAAGTCTGGGTTTAACTGATTTTCTTGTTTCATAAGTTTTTCAAAAACCATTATGCTGCAGTTTTTCCCTGTCCAGCTTCTTGAAAACGTGTGATTTACCATTTCTTGAAGCAAAACCAAATATAAATTTGGTTATTTTTAAAATCTAAGTGTTATTTTTAAAATCTAAGCCTGTTGAAGAAAGGCCCCCAGTTTTCAGAAGGACGTCTTGAAGGAAAAGTAAGCAAACACAGGTCTGAGACTGTGTATGTGTTCTTACGTGCCAGGGATTTGTTCTTTCTGAATGTCATGCAGACTGAGTTATAAAAAGTATGCCACTGTCCTTCAAGCATCTACAGAGTCGGCTAGATCATAAATATGTGGGATTTAATGAGCTGGAGGAGGCCTTTGGATCCACTTGGCCACATGTGTCTCTAAGCACATCGTGTACTCAGTAAAGTTGTGGCCACTTTAGATGGCCAGAAGGAAAAACTCTGGTGAAAGCTGTACTAAAATGATAATTTTTTGCTTGAGCTACTTAGTCACTTTTTTCCAAGGCATCAAAACTTGGGCCACTTATCTATGGCTTAGAAGCTAGATTTTTAATTTAAATCTGAGCCATTTTTGGCAATACCTAAAAACAAACAACCCACCTTGTTAAACACTTTCGGGAAATGTATAAATTCACAAAAAGGAGACACCAAAATGTTTGGGAATATTAGTCCCAAGAAGTAAGCTTCCCAGAGTCAGACCCCATTTGCTGTTCAGTCTCTTTGTATGACCAAATGTAATTTGGGAAATGAGGAGTTAAAGATGAAAGATGCAGACATGTTACAATGGTTCAGACTGGTCAAGGAACGTGGGGGTGCGGCTATTTCATCTAAAGCAGTCAGATTATCTGTCACCCTGTTAATTCAGGGACTAGAGAGAGTACAGAAATTACTGTATTAGTTGTTTTAAGGGCTTGTCCTTATATTTTTAATTTCATTTAAATATTTCCTGCAGATTGCTTTTCTCCCCCCTTTTCCCCAATAATAGGCTTATATTCTTGTAATGTTCACTTTGGTCAGGGTGGTAACACTCACTTCAGTAACCAAAATGTAAGCTTCTTGAAAGCAGCAAAGTGGTTGGTGTAAACTGCCTGTACCTACCAACTCAAGGACAGAGAAGAGTCTCGAATACCTTGGGTTGGTCTCTCTGTGTAAAAAAATATAGAATGCCCCTGGTTGGAAGAAATAAGGGATACCCGAGAATGTTCTCATTTTTTTATGCTCGGGTTATGTATGAGGTTGACCCGTGTGAAACTGCCGATGCACAACCATTGCCGATGTCCAAAAATGTCAGTTTCTTGTACGCCAACCTAACACTCACTATGAAATGCAGGTTGAAATCCCCGTGAGGCAGCGGGAGAATATTCTTGAAGAACACTGTTTTGAGAGTGTTTTTCTCCAACCTGTGTGGATCTGAATTTTTTAAATAGGAACGAAATATCTTAGTAGATGCAGCTTGTTGAGAGTGTAAAACATTTTGAGCACAAAGTATGCAGCACATAACTTTTCAAATTAAGTGTGTTTGCATAGAGAAGATTAAAATACATTCTCTCAGTTGCTGTATTGTTCATTTCTTGTAAAGGTCTAACTTCATTTGAGAATAGACCCTTTAACATAGGCTGCCTTAGTAACAAAACAAAGCAAAACAGTTGTTTCATAATATTAACTGTCCTAAAGAATGTGTGTCTTGCAAATGCTGTGGAACTGAATATTTATTTCCTTGTGAGTATTATGATCGTTACCAAAGGACTCAAGCAGATTTAGGGCTCTTCTTAATTGATCATGTTGAGAAAGGGACTCATTTGGCCCCAGTTTTATAACATGGGAAGAGCGGAGAAGAGAGAATTAAATGTGGAAATCATAAATGCTTTTCTAACAGGGTTATGCTATTTTGTAACACTAAATGTCTTTTTCTTTCTCTTAAAAAATTAAGTTTTTATTATTAATTTTGTCGTACATTTCTCAATATATTTGAATATATTTTAACCATTTTATGTTCTGAATTTGTTTTTTGTCCTAGACATTTTATCCAGGCTTTTCCTGGCCTCTATAACCTGAAAAATGGGTTCTAGAATGTCCCACTTGTTGTCTCTTAGAGGCTGAGGCTTCATTTCTATGAGCAAAAAGCTCATTTAGCAATGTAGTTATTTCAGTATTTATTTCTATTATGGAACCCCTGGGGTTCGGAATGTAACTTTGTACATGAAAAATATATATAAATATGTATATGAAACATGTATGAGGTCCAGTGTATTTTGTTTTGGTTTTGCCTTTCCTAGGGGCCTGAACTTGGTTTTCGTTCAACAGTCTAATAATCTTCCCCCGTCAAACACAGCAGGCATTTCTGAGGGCAAGGACGGTCGCCATTTGGCACTGGTTGAAGGTGAGCAGTGGGGAATACATGAAGAACATGTCTGCTTGGTTCACATGTTCAAATGAGATGAGTAATAGACAATAGGGCTTTCTAGAAATGTGGGCGTGCTAACAACCCACATATGATACAGGGCATACCAGTTGCCAGGCTGACTCAGTAATGAGAGGCAGGCCCTAATGTAGATGTTAATAATACGGTGTGCTTATTTGTGACCTGTTTGATTGGTGGAGACTCTGGAAGGAAGGATGATTATAGAACTCATCGTGTGATAGCACAGTGCGAATCCATATTCAGTGCAGTGGTATTTAGTCCAATCCAGTATATTTGTTTACAGGAAACGTGGGGCTCTGACATGACAGTAAAAGTAGCCCTGATCAGCATATTAATAGGGTAGTTCACTTGATGAAGGCACAGCCATAATAGTCTGGCTCATTCCTGCTTTACAGGACCTTACCTTCCTGCCCTTCGGTCCTCTGGGGCCTACCAGGTCATTGTTTTGGAAACTCCAGCCTCATTCAGTCATTTTACTGCTCCTGCCAATCTCTGGTAAGAAGCCAGAGAAGCAGGACAGGAAAGGACATGTTCGCTTTAGTTTTGTTGAGGAAACAGGACTGGAGCACTGTGGCCTTCGATCCAAGCCCTAGGAGAGCGCAGCTGTTCGAGCCCCTGAGGGACCCCTCCTCCAGCCCTCAGGCCTCTCCCAGTCTGCCTAGGCTAGAGGGCCCTGGTGACCACAGAGGGCACAAGCTTAATTTTCTGCAGTGACAAGTTTGTTAGGAAAGGTTTTGTAGTTAGGCGACTTCTCACAATGTCTTAAATACTCCGTAATAATAGTTGTAGAGATTTTGTTTATTTGTATGAGAGGAAGTGAGAGAGAGAGCATTGAGTGGCAGGAGTAGGGGTGTGGTGGAGCAGAGGGAGAGGGACAAGCAGACTCCACACTGAGCACAGAGTCTGACCTAGGGCTGGATCCCACGACCCTGAGATCATGACCTGAGCTGAAATTGACACCCAACCAACTGAGCTACCCAGGGGCCCCAGTACAGTTCAGTTTTAAACTCATTTCCTTTAGACACTTAGTGGTATATAGGAGGAAAGAAGGCTCTAGACCTGGCCAGGCTTCCCTATAGAAACCCTAGGGAAGTCACTTTATTTTTTTTTTTAAAGATTTTATTTATTTATTTGACAGAGATCACAAGCAGGCAGAGAGAGAGAGGAGGAAGCAGGCTCCTTGCTGAGCAGAGAGCCAGATGCGGGGCTCCATCCCAGGACCCTGAGATCATGACCTGAGCCGAAGGCAGAGGCTTTAACTCACTGAGCCACCCAGGTGCCCCTGGGAAGTCACTTTAAACATAGCAGCCCAGAAGCACTCAGAAAGACATAAAATTCCACCCCAGATCTACTGATTCCGACTCTTGTTGGCCTGGACCCAGGCATCTGTGAAGTGTCATAGGTAAGTGTGACATGCGGCTTAGGCAGAGGAATACTGCTTTAACATCTTTGAACCTTAGGTCTCATGCGCTTAAGGCGGGGTTGGGGGTGATTTATCCAGGCAATCCAAAAAGCCCTCGCTCCAGCCCCTGTGAGCCTGGCTCTAACTGGTCTCAATGTGTTGTCTGTAAAAACACCAACCATACCTGCTTGCCCCAGGCCCCTGTGAAGCTCAGATACATGGTGGGGGGAATTTAATGACTTAAAATGTGTGCAAGGAGCCAGATAGTTCAGTTTCTCGATTTCATGTCCCTAAAGAACATTGACTCCCAGCCACAGACAAAAAGTAGTTAACATTTGATCTGAGGCTCAAGGGAGGGAGAGAGGTGGAGCAACGGGCCCCCTCCTTGGGGGCCTGGCATGGCAACTTCCTGTAGTAGCTGCAGTTCTCCACTAGGCCAGGAGGGGGGTATGGCCGGAGTTACCCACTATAGCTAGTTGGGAAATCACTTCCTCCTTCCTCTCATTTCAGAGGGTGTCCTATTCTATTGGAGTGTTTGGAGAAACAGTTACCCAGGTGACTCAGCCTTGCTGTGGGAACAGCTGCTTGAGAGGGACTCAAAAGCCCAGCTGGACTCACAAACATCTGTTTTCCAGCAGCAGAAAGCTTGTTTCATTCTTAGCTGGTTCTTTCCTTTTTTTTTTTTTTTTTTTAAGATTTTACTTATTAGAGACAGCATGAACAGGGGGAGGGGGAGACAAGCAAACTCCCCACTGAGCAGGGAGCCCAGTGCAGGGCTTGATCCCAGGACTTAAAGATCATGACCTGAGCCAAAGGCAGATGTGTAACCAGCTCTGCCACCCTGGAGTCCCTATTCTTAGCTGCTGCTTACCAGCACGTGGTGACCTGTCAGCAGGCTCACCCACCCCAGGCTCAGTGCCTTGCTCTTTCCTTTTTGACTCATGGATAGTGGAAGCTCAGGGTACTTTGAACTTACTGCTACATTAAAAGTGCAAAGGGAATATTCATCTCCCATGCAGCTGGTAAGGCTATTTTTTCATAGAAAAAATAAAAATAATAATACAAAAATATAAATATAAAAAATTTAAAAATCAAAATTTTAAAAAGCCCTTAAGATTTTACCATGACTAGCTTGCATTTGCAGAACATCCGGTGGTTTTCTGAAAGTATTTATTCATGAATTCATCTTTCTCAGGTAATCCAGAGGCCCAGCTGGCCCTAGGAGGGGCCTTTGCCCCGTGGTGAGCAGGCCGAGCTGAGATGAGTAAAGGATCCAGGCCCTCACCAGGGGTATAACCAGACAACCCCTCATTAGAGGCTCCTGCAGGGGCGTTGGGAGAAGACAGGTCTCAAGTCAGGCGACCTGGGTTAGAATTCTGGGTCTCCTGTTTGCTGATTTTGTGACCTTTCACTAGTCACTGACCGGTTCCTTTGCTCTAAAGGAACAAGAGAGGAACACCCCAAAGGGTTCTTGTGATGGCAAAGTGAAGTCACGCTTGCGGTAGCTACCAGCAGCCCATCTGCCCCTGTTGGGCAGCCGGCAGCAGACTGGAGCTTCCCAGGGCCGGGGTGGGAGGGTGAGGGAGATGCCCTCAGGGAGCTTGGGGTGAGAGAAGGAGGAAGACACTAGATGAAGCGGACCCTGCACATTAGTAGTGGAGCAAATGCTGTTGGTAGTATGGTGTCTGCTTTGGCTATTTTGCAATGTGATAAACACAAGGGAACTTGGTCTTCAGTGCTTATTTATGCACAATATTCTTTTTTTTTTAAGATTTTTAAAACAGATTTATTATTTTGGGGAGGCATAGGCACAGAAGCAGAGAGAAACTTCAAGCAGACTCCCGGCTGAATGCAGAGCCCAACCTGGGGCTCAATCTCACAACCCTGAGATCACCACCTGAGACAAAACCAAGAGCCGGAAGCTTATTAACCTTCTGAGCCACCCAGGCGCCCCTAATGCAGAATCTTATTTCCAGTCTATTTTTTTTTAAAGATTTTATTTATTTATTTGACAGACAGAGATCACAAGTAGATAGGCAGGCAGAGAGAGAGGAGGAAGCAGGCTCCCTGCTGAGCAGAGAGCCCTATGCGGGGCTGGATCCCAGGACCCTGGGATCATGACCCGAGCTGAAGGCAGAGGCTTTAACCCACTGAGCGACCCAGGCGCCCCTCCAGTGTATTTATAAGTGTTCTAGACATTGTCCTAAAAGATGTAGGTGAGAAACAGAGGTATCGTGGGCCTATCGGACCTTTAGGAAGTACCTTTCTCTGTTGCTCCACCCTCCCCAACTGAAGGAAAGGGGAGCGCTCCATGAAAATTCAATGCAGGAGACTCGTGGTCTCTCTTGCATCTACGAGTTCATTTCATTCCTGTGCTGGCACGCTGAGGGAGAGATTGAGGGGTGAAAACAGCGGGAAGTTTGACATTTTGAGATGCCCCCAAAACATACGGATTCAGTGTCTGTTGCTCATGATGTTTTATGGTAAGAATTAAGTTCCAGTCACTGCATGTAAACAGGCTGGGAGCAGACCTATGGAAGTAAATATTACCACCAGGTGCACAGCTGGGTGTGGAATGGTGGCAAGAAGGGTTAGAGGCTGCTGAGCGCTGCTCTGTCCAGGCAAAGAGCCCAAACCTCCCATCTGCTCAGATTTTTGCAGGACCTCTCAAGTGCAGACACATTCAAAAAGAGTGGAGCCATCTTTAAAAACCTTGAATCTCATCAGGAGTATGGTAATAACACTACGTCGTTCACAGCACTGTTGGAGGTGAAATGAGATCGCAAAAAGTACTACTCCACAGTAGACAAACATTGGTATCCTCCCCCCACTGAGGCCTCGATTTCTTTTCCTGTCCTCCTTGCTCAAGCCTGCTTTCCCTGACCTTTGGCCAGTGCAGACAAGTGGCCTAGCCCAGAGTGAGTGGTCAGCTGCTGCCCTTTCCTGCATGTTGGCCTGCTGTGCTTCTGTGGAAACAGGCTTTTTATTTTGTAGGCACTCCCCCTTTCTATCTTGGGGAGTTTACCTTGGCTGTAAGTAAAGGCACTAGGAGCAAAAGTTCAGCACGTTTTTCACCAGAAAAGACTCCAGTATTGATCCTGAGTTGTATCATGAGCATTCGTCCTTCCTGGAGGAGGCTGACCGGAGGTAAGCAGAAACTGGGCAGATGCCCGGAGGCAGCCTTGGCTGAGTTAAGAGACCCAGTCTTGGCCTTTGCTCATCTGAGGGTTTATCAGACCATCCTGCCCCATTTTAAGGCCTTGTTTCTGGGGTCCCAGGTGACAGCTCCTTTTTCTAGAGATTCCTCTGGTGTGATGCATTGTGAGCCCAAAGTCAGCATCTCAAAAACCAAGTTGCAATGCAGAATTGTTCTAGACCCCCTCTGCCATTCGATCCGTTAGAAGTCCTCTCCTCACTGTGGACCCTCAGTTTTCCTTACCTGTAAAAGCCAGGTCTGGGCTTGGATGGGTGCAAAGGCTTCTTCTAAGGTGACATTCTCAAGGGGTGAGTCATCTTTGCCATGTGTAGTTGTGTGGGCTAGTAGCCTTTGTGCCTGGCCAGGTCCTTAATGGGGGGAACTCCTGTAGCCTATACCACCTGGTACAAACCAGCTGCCCTGATGCACTGATTGGTCCCTGAGGCATCAAGGCATTACTTATATGAATGGGAGGAATGTGTCTTAATGAAAAAGACAGATATTGTGGAGTTCCCTGGGGCCTGAGCTTGCCTGGAGTGTCCATCTTCTTCTTCTTGAACTGGGAAGAGGTAGGTCTCCAAAAGTCTACTGAGCAGCTGGGCCTTCAGAGAGCTTCTCTATGGGGCCCCTTTGGCATCCTAGGGAAGGAAGAGAAGGACTGAGAGGTGACAATTAGGGAGGATCCTTGGCTTCCCAGTACCACCCCCTGCCAGAGCAGAAAAGGGGTGGGGGCACGGGAAATGAACTTGTTTGGAAAGCTCCCCTGAAGGAGAGAGGCTGGGCTCTGCTCCCTTTTGAACACAAGGTGGCATCGTGCTGGTATTAGCCTTACTGGCCTTCACACCGGAAGAAAAACTGGCAGCTCCTCCCTTATCCCTCTCCTTCGCCCTCCCCAGACTGCTTCCCCAACCCCCTGCCCCCGCCCCAAGTGAGACAGGCCAGACCAGACCGAGGGGGGTGCCTGCTGGGGGTTCCAATTAAACAGAGAAGCGAAACTACTCCATTTTCCTAACAAGCATGCCGAGGCCCCGAGTGGGCTGTTACTCCAATAGCAGACATCTGACTAGAACTCTTGACTCTTGGTCCACTGTTCTTTCTACTAGGCCGCCTCTTGATTCTCCCAGCCCCCAGTTGCTCTCCTTTCATTTACTGGGGATGGGGGAAACACGCCCACCACCAAGGCAGCCTGCAGACCAGGGACGCAAGGGGAAGGCAGGTGGTCCAGAGCCTAGGACACCTGCTGACGTGAGCAGAGGCTGGTAAGGGTGAGAGGAACATTGGCCCAAGGGATTGAAGAAGGGGATTTTTGAAAGTCCACACCCCCATTGTTGCTCTTTGAAGCTAGGAAGGAATTTTGGCTGCAGCCACCGAATAAGGCTAAAGGAAATGTCATGGAATCAGCTTCGTGAGCTGCTTCAATAGAAACTTCGTCCAAGGCCAATAATAAATGGGAGTTACATAACTCAGCAGGTCACAGCACTAACTAAGCCCTTTATAGGCCATCAATCCACATTTATTTCCTGGATTTTATAACTGCTGCTGAAAAGAGGGAAAGGAGGGGTGAGGATTAGAGGAAGGGGGCCGAGTGGCTGGAGCCCGTCCCCAAGCCCACACTGCTGCTACAGCCAGCCCTTGGCATCCCCAGGGGCCTCAGCCAGGAGCATGAACCCCTGTCCCAGACCACTCTGAGGAGCCAGCAGCGTGAAGGGTCGTTTTCTCCCTGCCTCTCTGTTTTCTGTCAAATGACAGGGTTGGATGAGAGGAGTTCTAGGGTCCCTGTCACCCCATGACTCGAAACCTCAGGAGCAAGAGGGCATTAGGGCCACCTAGGACCCCTCCCAACCACACCACCTCCGCTGAAGTCGGTTGCAAGAAGTCACCACTGGATCCTCTTGGTGGGGAAGGGGGAGACTGAGACGTTAAGCATAATGGCGGCAGACCCCAGGGAGGGAGGTGAGGCCAGCCTGGGAGTGCTGGGAGCCAGGTCCCTTGCTGCGGCCTCCTCCACGGCCTTCGGGTGCTCTAGACCTGAGTGTCCCCATGCACATGTGCGTGCGCGCGTGCACACACACACAGGACTAGTGTCTCACGGCAGCATTTGCCATCCTCAAGCCTGGGGAGTTCAGTGCTGGAGAGAGTTCAGGTTGCTCCAGGGCTCTCTTCACATGGGTAAGAACATCTCAAACTGCAGCCAACAGCTTCTGTCCCTCCCTCCCCTGGGGTCAGGAGGACTGCTCCTCTCCTCCATCCTTCCTGGGCCTCCTGCGCAGAGCTGCCTCAGGGAGTGTGCCCTGCAAAGCTGGTCACAGAAAGAAGGGCCTGGGAGCCCCGCTTGGTGGGAGTGGGGAGGACGGCAGGGATGCTGGATGGGAGTGGGAACAGCCAGCGGGATGAGGGGTCTTGGGAGGAACCTTTGGTAAGCAGCAACCAGGCTGTCCGGCCCTTCTCCTTAGGGCCCAGGGCCCAGAACTTTCATGGTGGAATCACACCAGGCCCAGGTGCCCCCCGGCCGGCTCTGGAGCCTCGGCAGGAGAAGGCTGTTGGAGGTGGGAGGCCCTGCAGCCTCTGAGCACCCCTGGGAAGGAACGAGTGTGGGGGACTTTGGAGGAGGGGGCAGTTCCCCAGCCCACCAGCAGCAGAGCTAAGCTAGAGAAGGAAAGGTCAAAGTCAGGTGTCAAGCCGTTAGCAAGAAATTTGCACTAAAGACAAAAATGTTGCCCCAGAGAAGAGACTCCCATGACAGGAGGCTGCTCCTTTCCAGAGACTGGGTCCAGACCCTTTTAACAGGACTCAGCGAGTCAGACGTCCTTGGGTCTGCTCTCTGCTTCCCCTCCCCCACCACGGCCGCTTCCTGTCCAGGAACAGCTGCATGTCTGGGCTTGTCCCAGGGTCAGCTGGCCTTCCTGAACCAGAGGGAAGCCACATCCCCGCCTGACACCTATGCTGAGGTCTGGAAGGTGGTGGGTCCTCCCTTCCCCCGCTCCCACCCCACCCCACATGAAACAGGTGCCTTGAGCTGAGACCCAGAGAGGGCGAGTGTGGTTTGAAACCCCTGGATTCCCCCCGGTCCCGGCAAGTGAGCAGGGCCAGAAAGGGATTCACGGGGTCCGCTCTATTAGCCGGCCCTACCCTTCCGCCCTCCTCCTGCACAATCCCATAAGCTCTTCTGCGTGAGTCAGGTAAACCAGCAAGGCCCTGCTCTGCCCAGGGTGTAAGGGCTCTGACCTGGGCCCCCACCCCCGCCCCGTCCCAGGGGAGAAGGCAGTGCCTTATTTGGGAATGGTTTTTGTAGAGAAGACACTTGACCTCATGGGCTGCTGAGGCCGAGGGAGAAGCAGGTGCCCACTGAAGTGAGTGGCAGGGCGGCCTTGCCAGCTCCCGGACTCGGCTCCCCACCACCCTCCAACGTCTTTTTGGCCATCCCCCTGCCTCTGCCCAGGGCTCTCCAGACACAAATCTTCACCAGTCCTCCTCCCCGCCTGGGGTCCTCCTGCTAAGTCCGAGGACTGCTCTGAAGGAGCATTTTTGCCTCCAGCCTCTCTCCTGTCTCTGCCCTCCAAATGCCAGTGAAAGGGGTGGGCCGATGGATTCCAGGAAGACTAACAGAGACCAGGGCTTGAGAGGAGAAATTGCACCCGGCTTCTAACACAATTTACTTGCCGGGAGGGCGGTTTCCTCCTTCCAGGGCCTGCTTTTCCTTTGTTGAAGGGGTAGATAAGTGAGCACTGGACTGTTCTAGAAACTGCCCCAGTCAGGGTAGGGCAGAAACACGAAGATCACTTCAGAAAATGCTCCTGGTCAGAATATACGCCCACCCCACCTCTTGTCCACCAGTGGGGTGTCCCAGGCCAGGAAAAGGTCCTTTTTTTTTTTTTTTTT